>JAVKPL010013414.1:0-72807 GCA_032173675.1 Gastrolobium villosum | reverse complement strand
GCTATGTGACAACAACGTCTTTGCTACATTGTCTTCTGCTACATAACACCTAAGTGAGAAATTAAGATTATGAAGAATGGAAGAAAAAGTGCAATTATAACATCAGAAGGCATAATTAAAAAGATATGACAATTATATTAGAAACAAAAACTAAGATAATTAAAAAGATTTACATCTTAGATAATTTTTAAATTAAGTGTTTACAATAATTTCTGATCCTATTTTCCATGTCTCTATTATAAACTCTCAGCTTTTTTTTGTAATATGGATAGTCAAGATGATTAATAACATGAGATATTCTCTCGTTAAATTAAGTGCCTAATTTTAAGTAATTTTTTATTTTGAATCAATTAACGGCAATATAATTTATTGAATGTCAACATTGAATTTGAATAAATTTTTATTATTAACTTCAAAAAAATGAAGCATTTTATATTTAAATTTAGGCCGTTTAGAGTATTGAGCCAACCCTTTAATTTACATTTATAGAAATAACGTCTATACAAATTTTATCTTCACAATTCTTTCAAAAAAACCCGTTTGGTTTATTGGATGATATTTTAAACAAATTTAACTTTATTTAACGATTCAAATAAGTCAATCATGTAATTTAACAAGGATTTATAAAGAGATGAACTGTAAAGATATCATTAATCTTTATTTTTATGGAAGCCTGAACTTATTACTTCTAAACTATGGTAATTACCAATATATAAAATGTAAATTTCACATAATATTTTTTCTTCAAAATATAAGGCTAAAGTAAGCAATGTTTCAATAATAATAATACAAAAAAACCACCTTAGGGAAATGAATTTGTTATTTAATATATGAGTTTATCATCTATCATTTAACATTACCATAAAAAATTTCTTATACACACAATATTTTATGGGGTCCGCAGCAAAAAAAAAACTCTAACACACAAAACGAATCTCTATAACATAACACAATCATTTTTCCTACAAGATAACTCTTATACAACCCTTGATGTATATCTATATTTAGAAATAAATGCTTGAGTAAGTGCTGATCCACGTAATGTGAACACGAATGGGAGGGGTTGGAGTTGCATTTATGAACAGCGACATCAAATAATTATAATATAAAATAATATTGCCAATGAGGTCACTTCTAACGTACTATGACTTTCCCTGTGAAGATATATAGAAGAATCTTTGGCAAGTGAGATCCTCAATCTCATGAAAGCTAGTTAGAAATAGCTTACTTACCCAAATGAAATGTATCTTCTTCTTTAGCATCCATATCCGAAAGTGAGGTTAATTTGGAGCAAACCATGTTTCCTTTACAACGAGGCAATGAGCTGGTTATCCAGTTTTCCAATAGCCCCCACCACGAGCAACACAAAATCTCCCAAGATTTGATTCTGGATGATTATGCTTCTCTGGATGTCAATGATTGTGATAAAAAACTCAGCACTAGAAAGAAACTATCTTATGGGGGTGATAAGAATCATGGTACTTCTAATGAACAGAAGAAGAAGAAGAAGATGGTTCATAGAGAGATTGAGAGGCAAAGGAGGCAAGAAATGGCAACCTTTTATGCCTCTCTTAGATCCCTTCTCCCTCTTGAGTTCATCAAGGTGAAAATTTCATGTTTGATTGTTCTTTCTTTTTAAAATTTCTTTTTTTGAATCCACTTATTAATTTATCTTAATTAGTGTATACCCTTTTTGAAATCAGGCTACTCCATGAGTTTCTAATAGGGATATGTTTTCTTGTGTTTGATGAATCTTTGTTCCCGGTCTTTTTTTTTCTTCTTGGTTTTTTTTGCTGTGTTTGAAATTTTCTGGGTTTTTTTATATTCCTGATGGGTTTTCAGGGAAAGCGTTCAATGTCTGATCACATGAACGAGGCAGTGAATTACATAAAACACATGCAGAATAATATCAAAGAACTTGGTGCCAAGAGAGATGAACTGAAGAAACTCTCCAATTCCAAGATGGAAAACCAAGAGAGCAAGCACACATCTTGCAACTTCACTCTCCATGAGAATAATGGTATTGTGGGAATCGAAATCACCAGTGGTTTCAGAGAGGAAAGCCTCAAACTCTCAAAGTTACTTCAATTACTGCTTGAAGAAGGACTTGAAGTTGTTAGTTGCCTTTCAACCGAAGTTAATGGAAAATTACTCCAAAGTGTCCAGTGCGAGGTAAGAAGTTCAGGGTTTACTTTTAAATTTGACAAGCATGTGGAAAAGATTATGCATCATATATATATATATATATATATATATATATATATATATATATATATATATATATATAAGGGTAGCAATTATATATTTATTAAATTAAAATTTACTCTAAAATTATATATTTTCCCTATTGAACTTGATTCCCAGGTTAGCAATTCCAACAGTGTAGATTTATCTGAGCTGAAAAGGAAAGTTTCCAATGTTATTCCAACACTTAGATGTTCGGATTAACTTTGTGGTTGGAGCTAGCTAGGTTCTCACAATCTGGCCAATGACTGGAAATTAACATGTAACATGTTAGACCTTTCTAACTGGTTATTAGAATTTGTTTGGATGAGTTTGCTTGCAATTTTACTTTGGCTATTTCCCCCTCTTTCTCTTTGATTTAAGACTTTGGCTTTTTGGTAGTGGAAAAGAGGGAAGAAGAAAGGAAAATTGAGGAGATCAAAATTTTTATTTGTTGTGTCTTTGCTTTTCGAAATTCACAGTTGTTGTGCATTAATTGTTGCATTGCAAGCTTCTCCCTCTTTTGTGTATGTAATTGAATGTAAAAAATTATGGACCTAATTTGCCAGGAGATATCTTTTATCTATCATGTGTATGAATTTGAGATTTCTTGTATATTAATCAAGGTTTCAATTTTCACCCATCATTCTTACTTGAATGCAGCTGAGTTTTGATACCGAGTATATATTGCTAGAAGAGTTATCTGTGATATTGAGTGTATGTGTAGCTTATGAATTGTTTTCTATATATTTGATTTTTAATTTTATAGATGTTAGATGACATTTTGCCACACACAATAAGGTATTAATAAGTTAAACAAGCATATATATTCAACTATTGGTGTTAATTAGGACATATATTTCAATTTGACTTCCTATCTTTGCTTACTTACTAGTACCACTCTCCATATGAAATTACCACTTTAACAACGATTATATCTATGGTTATTATTAAAAAAATATAAAACCATTAATGTAGTTTCACCAAATAACTTAATCTTTTGGGTTGATTTGGCTCGTTATATATGAGAACTGACGTGACTAAGTGGTCATGAGTTCGAGTCTTACTGCTATCATTCTATTAATAAAAATATTAAATATTGTGAAGTTTCTTAGTACAAATAGAATGAGCCTAATGCATCATCTCCCTTCAAGTTTGATGAGCACTCATATAGGGGTATATTGGAGAAATATAAAATTATTAATTTAGTTTTACCCACAATGTTACAATATTAATTTGTTTGAGGCTTATGCCACTGCCTTTTACACCTAAAAGGCACTTGCAATGGACAACAATTGTAGCTGCAGAACTCACAGCAACAGAAATATTGCGGTCGTAAACTTCAAGGTGATGCAGTCCGCAATTCAAAATCATTTTAACTTTTTGTTTGTGTATGTATAGTGATACTTTTATCTCTCTTATAGTTTTAGATGATTCACTAATTTGCTTGAAACCTTGAATGTGACGGAAGAAGAAATTTTTTCATATTGCTTGCTTTTCATCTCAAGTGAAGAGCACAGACACAGAATGGTTGCCAATTGTTTGAGCAATTAAGTATAACTACTTAAGATAGTAGAACTAATCTGCTTCCGGTGGCATTCTTCTTTAGCCCTTATCATGAGTATGCACCCAAACAATGATTTGTGCTGTTATGACTGTTTTATATTAGGAATTAGCAAACATTAAATAGACTCTTACATTTGTTAATAATATATTCCGTTGTCTTAGATATTGGTAATGTTTGCAAATATCTGTGCATATATAGATTACCCCTTATATATGAGCTAGTTTTCTCTTGTTTATCAGATGGAAACTGATGGTAATCGTTAAAAATGAAGTTATTCCCACTAAATTAGAATATGAAGTTCGTTAAAAATGAATTTATGAATTTTCTATTCCATGAATATTTCCCCTTTAAATATGGCAACTTGGGTATGCACTACATTCTTGACTCAAAATTGAACTTGCTCTTACCCTTGTTGGCACTGAACACATACACACGATCGCAATATATAGTCAAGAGAGAAGAGAAGAAAACAAAGAGATGAAATTTACCTTGATTCATCCAATGTAGTCTACATTCAACAATATTTACTATATTCCCATCACAACATTCAGTTTATAAGGGAAATATAAATAAATAGACTTAGAAACCCTAAGCATTATAGTCATTATCTGAATGCAAAATATGAATCATACCCAACAACCCTTTTTCTTGGGATACATAACAAACTCAAATTCAAGACTATATATAAGTATACATAATATATCTTTAGAAAATAACAATGAGCTTAGCATAAATATTAAACGCATTCATTAACTAAGTACATGTACAAGTAAATAATTAGAACCTTCAAATATATGAACATGACAATACATGAATAATAATTGAGTATATCAAATTTATGAAATTTCCAAAACTCTCTTAAACTTGAAACCCATGCCGCGTCTTCACAAAATCTTCATACTTCAAACCCATGGTGAAAACATCGACTGCTTGGTCATTGCTTCTCCCATAAGAGGACTCAAATTCTTTATTTTCAATACACTCCCTTAAATAAAACTTTTTAGCTATCTATTTCCTTTGATCATGAAAAGTAAGATTCTTTCCCCACTGCAATGGTATATTTGTTGTCCGTAAAAATAGTAGTAACATCATCTTTAGACATATGTAGCATCTTGAATAACCTTTTTAGCCAAATTGCATGACAAATACAAGAGTACTCGGATTCACATGTTGAAAGAGTCGTAATGGGTGGCTTATTGAACTCCAAGTAAAGGGAGTATCACTTATGAAACATATGAAATCACTTGTGCTTTGTATGTTCAATATTGTTTCCTCGATCACTTTTGTGAATTGGGGTGTGCATGGGTCAGGTTTTTATGCCGACTCGACCCAACTTGGTTGTTACAGGTTAGGTATTTTGACCCGACCCGCTTTAATTTGATCCAAGTCAGGTTTGACTTGGTTTGGATTTTTTTGAGCTAATTCAGAACCGGGTCGGATCTGATCTGAATTGGTTTCTGAAGTGGGTCAAATCAGACCTAATCCGTTTTTGACTTGGTTTCGTCACAAAATTTCATCGAAATTTATACGTTGCAAACGACGAAAATTTCATCACAAAATTATTTTTTCGTCGGAATACTTTTTGTCGAAAAGCGATATAATTTTTTCACTAATGAAAAATTTTACAAAAATAAATTTTCTATCGAATTTTAGTTTCCGTCAAAAACTTTGACGAAAATGATTTCCTCCATCATATGTTTTAAACGAAAAAAGAATTCTGTCAAAATTTTTGAAGGAATGTTTTTCGTTCAAAATATCGATAGGAATGTGTTCTGACGAAAATTATTTTGAGGGAAATGTTTCAATTGAAACTTTTGACGAAATTTAGATTCTGTAAAGAATTTTGACAGAAAAATTTTTCCGTCAAAATATTTTATCGAAATATTTTTGGACAAAAATTTTTACGAAATTTTTTGACAGAAATATGTCCCGTTGAAAATTTTGATGGAAAAGTTTTTTTATCAAAAAACTTGATGAAAATATTTAGTCGAAAATTTTCGATGGAAATGTGTTTCGCTAAAAAAATCGACAAAACTTCTTTTTTTGTCAAAAAGTTTAACGAAAATGTTTTCGACGAAAAATTTCGCCGAAATTTGAATTCTGCAAAGAATTTTGATAATATTTTTTTCCGTCAAAAAATTTCGATTGAAATGTGTTTCGTCGAAATTTTTGATGAATATGTTTTTTTATGAAATATTTTGACGAAATTTAGATTCCGTAAAAAAGTTTGACAAAAAAAAAATTTCGGTCAAATTTTTTTAGAGAAATGTTTTTAGTCACAAATTTTGATGAAAATTTTTTCGTCAAAAAATTTTGATGGAAATATTTTTCATAAAAAATTTTGACGTAATTGTTTTACGTTAAAAACTTTCTTTTAATGTAATTGTGATTTTTTTTCTTTTTTTTTTCACATAATCACTACAAGAAAATGGGTAGATACCGACGGTTTATCTGAGGCGGTTTAAACTAAACCGCCTCTAAATATCATATAGAGGCCGTTTTGAAGGCGCATGAACAGACCGTCTTAATATTGAATAAATTCTGAGGCGGTTATGTTAAAACCGCCTCCAAATTAGACATCTAGAGGCGGTTGTAGAGGCGTTTTTCAACTTCGCCTCAAAAGTAATGATATATTGAGGCGGATGTGTCAAACCGCCTCTTTTTTATCAATTAGAGGCGGTTTCGGAGGCGGTTTTTAGGTTATATATTCATATAGAGGCAGTTTTGGAGGCGGTTTTTTTTAACATAAATATTTATAGTTCATGTTTATATTGTAATTATATATCTATTTTATATTTTTTACCATACTTTTCCCATTTCATATTTATGTAATTGATAATTGAAACAACATAATTATCTCGTGTTATTTAATCGTAAGTTTAGTTGCTTTGATTCAAAAGTTACTATGTTTCAACATCAACATCAACATCACCTTTATCCCAAATTAATTGGGGTCGGTGGTAGATGAACCCACATGAAAGATATAAAATTGTTGAAAAAATAAAATAAAAAAAATAAAAATAATATATATATATGTGTGTGTGTGTGTGTGTGTGTGTGTGTGTAAATAAATAAAAGTGAAAAAGAAAGGGACAAGAAGAAGTGGGGGAAATGAAGGGGAAAAGGACTAAAAAGTGATCATCTCAAAAGTTACTATGTTTAATTTATAAAATTAATTTAAAAAAATAATAATTTTCCTTACAATTTAAGTTTAGAGCTATTTATCATTTGGGTGTAGTACTAAGGAAAGACTTTTAACTAAATAAACTATTTGGAAGTTAAAAATAAAATTATTTTTTAATGTATAAAATTATTAAAAATGATATGCGAAAATAAATCATGGGGGCAAAATTAGTTGAGGTAGATGTTGTGGCCGAAGCGGTTAGGCCGATGGTGCATGGTTTTGGGGGGTGGCGGCAACAATGATTTCATATAGGTGGTGGGAGGGTGGTAGTGACGATGGTGGCGGCGATGATGATGTGGTTGCATGGTGGGATGGTAACAGTGACAATGTGTTGGTGGCGACTGTGGCAAAGACAGTGGTATAGGTGTTGGCGATAAGATTGGTTGGGTTGTGATAAATTTGGAGTTGAAAAAAACTCATCCGAACGAGTTTATATTTACCTAGGTGGGATGAATCTTTATTATATTATGCATTACAATATTTAAATCATTCGTCGATGAATATAATATAGTTTATGTAAATCTTTAATTTGTTGATATGAAATAGAGTTTTTAAATTTAACCCATGAATAATATATATATATATATATGTGTGTGTGTGTGTGTGTGTGTGTGTGTGTGTGTGTGTGTGTGTGTGTGTGTGTGTACCAAGCAAACAAAGAAACCAACAAAAGAAAAACGATTCTTGAAAACTGGATTGATTTACATGAACTGAGCGGATAACGAACCCTTCCCATCTTGCATATTCATCATAAAAATACTTCATAGAATCTTCAATCAGTTAATCAATTTTTTGTGTATCGAAGGTTATTTGAATTTTGAATTTAATGTACGACAGAGTTGATTGTGATTTGTATTTAATATAAGCTGATTGCGTTTTGTATTTAACAGGAGCTGATTGCGTTTTGTATTTAATAGGACGCAATCAACTCCGATTAAATATAAGTTTTAATCGATTAAATCAATTAAGAGAGATATTTAATCGGTTAAGAAGGAGATTTAATCGATTAAATCTCATTTTTTTTCAATTTTAACCATTTAATCGATTAAAAAGGGACAAATTGGTAGATAGTTTTATAATTTTTAATTTTTAAAAAAGGAATATATATTTGATTTATGAATTAAATTAAAAAATCTAAAAAGTTATTATTAATTAGGAAAATAAAAATAAAAATTTAGATTTTGAAAAAAATTTGCCAGGATTCGAACCCACGCCAACTTGGTTGAGCGTTTG
The DNA here is from genome assembly GCA_032173675.1 of Gastrolobium villosum. Taxonomy (NCBI): domain Eukaryota; kingdom Viridiplantae; phylum Streptophyta; class Magnoliopsida; order Fabales; family Fabaceae; genus Gastrolobium; species Gastrolobium villosum. The sequence continues at coordinate 64,600 of JAVKPL010013414.1, read as the reverse complement.
GGAGTAAACCACCAATCTAACTTTAGAATGCGATGTTGAGTTGCAATATTTGTATCTTATTTAAGACATTGTCCTTTCTAAAATTGTATCTCATTGGGCGGACTTGTTTCCCTCCTTGCGAAATTTTTTTTAAGTATATTGTCGACTCTTACACTTGAAAACGCTCTTCTCTCTGAATTTGCCCTAACGCTCTTTGCTGAAGGACCTCAAGGGCGCCGAGCTTGCCTTTCTCCCTCACTAAGGTCACCACCGGTGGTGTAAAAACCACTCTTAAACTTGAAAACGCTTATACTCTCTTCTCTCTATTTGTGTTTGTGTTTATGCTTTCTTTTTTGTAACGCTTATATGCTTTATTTAATGGTGATTTCTTAGAAGCTGTAGACGGCGTTAAGGGAAGCTTACAAGAACAAGAAGCTCTAAGACTTGTACAAGCATCAGGTACTACCCAAACCCTAACCCCCAAAAATATCTTTGTTGTCTTGTTTTGTATCTATTAGGATGTTGTCGGTCTGGTTTGTTTCGTTTTGCTTCTAAAAGTATTCTTTTTTCTTTCTTGTTATATTTTCTGATTCTTGGTGCTTTCGGGAAGCAATTTCCTGTTGGGAAGTTTCAAGCACAACTTAATGAGGTCAGTTTGCGTTGAGTCTTTTTTTTTTTTTGAAATTGAGTTTCGTTTTGAACAAAATTGGCATCCTGCTGTTCATATATGTTCTTTATTAATTAAGATTTTATTATAAGTTACCCTGCTTTGTGCATCATAGGTTGTTACTGTAAAAAAATTTCCTTGTCATGTTAGCAAATTGATTAATAAGACAGTAAACTTTGGAGGTTAACAACCCCATATCCACATCGGATTTAATGTTTTCACTAATAGACCATTGAGGATTTGAGTACGAAATTTTTTTTTAAAAAATTAATTACAGAATGTTTGTAAAAAAGATTCATATTTAAAATTTTCACCTATTCTCTCAATAGTTGTAGAGTCTTTACCAGATGGCAAGTAAGTTGTCAGTGTCAGCACAGTATCCCAGCTAAATTTTTTAACAACTTTATCCCCCAATTTACCTCATGAAAGTGATTCAATTTCATTCGAAGGTAAGGACTCTGCAGCCTGTCATAAAAACAAAAAATTGATGTCAATTATGCAACCATGAACATACATCAAAGCCATAAAATCACTGCAGTAGAAGGGAAAGAACCTTCAAAGCCATCCAAATACCAAGCCCATCCATGCAAAACATCAAACCAGAAAATATACTTGTAACCCCAAAAACTGCCTACAAAACCGCCTTTGAATACACTTAGGCGGTTGTTCCAGCGGTTCCGGAAAACTGCCTCAGATTAGCTCTCGACGGTGGTAAACTCGACGGTTTTGAAACCGCCTTCGATGGTATTCAGAGGCGGTTTAAACCGCCTCTGAATGTTAAAAAAAACCGCCTCTAAATACCGATTTTCTTGTAATGAATGGGTATGGGTCAAGTTTTGAGATATATGGATATGTTGTTGATGTAATGTATGGATGTGATGTTGAGTACTTACACGATCAGGCTTCGACCCTGGTGTGTAAGGGCTGTGACCCTTATGTTTAGATATGAACTGAGGTACATGACTTTTGGAGTATTTGGATATATTGTCATCATTATATTGCTTCAACATGATCATGCAATGTACTTAGCTTTTGAACTTATTATATACTTGTAAGTGAGCATGGGGCGGAAGAGTCCTTGAGTAACCTTTGTCTTACTGAGATTTCTTGTTAGAAATCTCACCCCATGTGGGGCACATTTTCAGGTACAGGTGTTCATGAGGTTGAGACCTCTAGCGACAGGAGGCCGGAGTTGAGCTGATGATATGTTGCATGCTTTGATTGTTATGTTAGGATATGATTATGCCCTGTTATTATATGGCTATTGTACTTGAGACATGATGATTATGTTGTTCTATTTGGTGAGCATGGGGGTTGTCCATGCCACATTGGTATAAACTTTGTGTATCAGGACATGTCCGGTCTACGTGTTGTAGCTATGTGACTTGATACATTATTTATGATATGAGGTTATTTAGTGTACTTATTTATTGCAATTTACATATAGACGACTTTTGAAAACTTAAATCCACTTGATTAAATCGGTAATATTCATAATTGGAAAATTTTAACTTATGCTTTTATTTAACTGCGCTTATTACCATTATATGTTTAATACATCTAGTGCATACGGGGTGTTACAATATGATTCTCATTTATACCATTGTGGGACTTCACCACTCACACTTGCAATCTCATTCCCAACAATTTGCTCATTTTCTCATTTTACATATAACACATTAAATACAAACAAATATTCTTCCATACAATCAAGTACTTCAGTTGCTAACCTTATCAACTAGCTTAGGACAAAGTTGCCTATGCCTCTTTATAAGATAACTAACTCCACATCTTCTTGAAATTTACCTTCCTTTAGCATCTTGTACATTCCGTGCTAGCATCATTTTTCTACCTTCTTAATGTGTTGTTGCTGGAAATATTCTTCTGAGTAATAGTGAAGTCTCATATCAGTCAGAAATAACCAAGTGAGGAGCATTTAAGTAAAACAAAATCCATTGACTTATAGCTATAAGATTTTGAATTGAAATATGGTGTCAATTCACTTAGGTGATTTATCATTTGACCTATTGGTAAATATAATAGCCCAATATAATTAATTAGCAAAATACATGTGATTAGATAATTAAGCATGTAATAGGGAGTAAAAATAAGTAAATTCCCTTATAAAATTAATTGGGGCCACTTTTGAGGTAAAAAGTGTACTCTGTGAAAATTAAGGGGTATAAATGGGTGTAGACAAAAGTACCCAAAATATAAAAATGGAAGTAGAAATAATACTAGAAAAATATTCCAAACTTTTGGGTAAAGTTTGGTAATTAATGGAATTGAATAGATAGATGAACCGATACCCACTTAACTTGTGTTAAGTGGCATGTCACTTAAGGGAACCCATTTCCCTTCCCCAACCCGCGTGCACAGCAAAGAAAGAAGAAAGAAGAGAAAAAGAAGGAAGAGAGAAGAGAAGAGAAGAGAAGAGAAGAGAAAAAGGAAGAGGAAACCCTTGGGTGATCAAACCTTGATGGTTTTGAGTGATTCAAAATCCTAAACCACTCCAAATCTTCTCCTCTTTCACAATCCTAGCTTGGGTCTTGGTGGGGAGTTGTGTGGGTGGAGATATTTCCTTCCAAAGTTTTGACCCCTTGGAGGAATTGTGAGATTTGTTGGTTTCTACCTCCATGGAAGCTTGAGGAGTAACCAATCCTTGGTTGTGCAACCATTGGTGGTAAGATTCTACTTCTTGAACTATATTTTCATGAGAAATGCATGATTGGGGGAGATGATGAATAGTGTTTAAGGTTTATGGCTATGTGAGTAAATGGGCTATGTTCTAGGAAGATTGAGGCCTAGAGTATGTTGAGAAAAATGCTAGGAATGACATTTAATCGGTGAAAATAAGTTTATATAGTCATATGATTTTGTTTGGAAAATTACAAAATTATGCATTTGACTATGGTTTGGCTTGTTTTTGTAATCAATGGTTGGTTTGGTTGATTGTTGATATTGTCCATGTGATGCTTAGGATTGAGACATTTGGACCAACAGTGAGTAACCAACCATTGGAGCAAGCTATGGAGCTCGGTTAGCTCCTTGGGATTGATAATTGTGTTGTGAAGATTGGTGAGGAACAAAGGTTAAGTTGGAAGCATTGAGGTAAGCCTTCGGACCTTGGGTGTAATTCCCTTTATTGTTCCACCAAGCCCTGAACGGGTAATGGTGTGTTGTTGTATATAAATGCAATGAAATATTGTAATGCTTTGTTATACGTATTTTCATGCTTTGGTGTGACATAGGATGGTGTTTCCCTATGTTGGTATGTTGCATGACGATGCGTAAATCATACTTGGTAGTTTAGCTGGCCAGTAGGACTATTTGCATCCGAGTATCCTTAGGAGAGCTCGAGAGCTCGAGGGATTTCTCCTGGAGATGTTGTTGACACTTGCATGGATATGTATTTGCTGCATTATTATTGTCATTGCTATTACACTGTTATTGAACTATGGGGTGGAGAGATGCTCCAAGGACCCCTGGTTTACTGGATATATTCGTATATCTCAACCCGTGTGGTTGGGGACCCCCTTTCAGGCAAGGATGCTGCAGGAGCCTCTGATGGCAAGTGGTCATACTTGAAGTAAATGGACATAGGAAGACTTAGGGTCATTTGATTAAGCATGCTATTTTGTAATTCATATGTACAAGATTGTAAATGAAAGTCATTTGTTATATGCATGCTATGTTTAATTGGTTGGACTTAGCCTATGCTCATCCCCTTTGGTATCTCTTTTGTTGATGGGAGCCAAGGAGTGATCATAGTGTTTTGTAGCTAAGTCCCATAATTTGTAATTGAAACTTGTGAACATGATGTAATGTTGTAATTATTGGGTATTTGCATATATGATGAAATGATATGTATGCTTCTATTGTGTATGAGTATCTAGAGAGACTAGAATTCATATATTGAAAGGATTACATGATGTAAATTAGGTGAAAGAAGACCTTTTGGTTGGAAAACCAATTCAAAACAAAGATACCCTGTCTTTTTATCCAATTCTCGTATCCTATACGATAGATTTGGATCCTTGTGTCTTGATGGAAGTTGTAGATATGTTTCTTAGCTTTCCATAGAGACCAAGATTGTGTAATTTGGATAAGTATAACTCAAGTTATGGTTAAAACACTACAGATAGGTCAAACTGCCCTGTTTTGGGTGCTTGCTCCAGACTGTCCACGCTTGGAGCGTAGGATCCACGCTTGAAGCGTAGAACCACTGTCCCATTAATCTCCTCTACGCTTGAAGTGTAGAGTTCTACGCTTGAAGCGCAGGGATCTGACGATTCAGCACCTGTCGCTTAAAAACCTCATAACTTGGGCTACGGTGCTCCGATTTGAGCGCGGTTTGAACCCACGCGTAAGTAATGAAAAATCCTATAATATTATGGCAAATGAAGACCATAACAAGTGAAATGAAAGTATGGTATTAAGCTTTAAGTATGTTATTCCGCAATGTATTATGGTTATGGTCACGCAATTGGGTAATTTTAATTCGGCTTGTTTTAAAAGAAAAATCTAACCGGATTTTAATTGCACCAATGTGATTATAAATGCGCTTAATATCATAAGTTGATGTTAACAAACCGGTTCTAGAACGGGGTGTTACAGTAAAATTATTTCTTACAAGGGATCTTGAGAAGAGATTTCCATACAAGTTACCCTTAGGGGAATCATGATGTGGTGTCAGTCCACTAATTTATCATTTGGATCATTAATGAATATGGCAACACAGCTAGATCAAAAGTCCGATATTTTGAAAAGCAGCTGTATATAAATCGTATTTATTTTTTTATTAAATCAAAGATATAATGAGAATAAACTTGTATAACTTGCTGCAACATAGGCCAATTTCATATTAATTGCATTTTATTGCATAGCTTATCCCTTCATATTTCTTTTATGCTTTTATGGGAATTTGTTGTCCATAAAGATGTGATTTAGGCATCAAATCTAATAATTTTTTTTTTGGCTATTCATGATATTGATTAAAAATTATTGGTTTTGTGCTTCTAAAATATTTCAAGTAGCCAGAGGGTCGTCTCATTATGCAAACGAGTAGCTTAAAAAATCACAACGCCTCTAATGACTGAATCTTCCAAACCAAACAAGAAGTCTATATTAATGGGAAATGATTCTTACTTACTTGAAGAGAGAGAGAGAGTATTAAAAAAAATATTTCTCATATTTATTACTAAAATATTTCTCATATTTATTACTAAAATATGGTATAAAAATGACTGAACAAAAGTGGTGTACAAAAAACATGGTTTTTTATTTTGAGTCTAGGGATAACAATATCACCAAAATGAGCATAATTAATTATCATCTTTTGTGCAGACATACAGGAATGGTTACACACCCTCCTACATGAATAGCTTGTCTTTTATTAGCATGATATGGTAGCATTGTTTAGTTTTTCCCTGAGCCCCTGGCCCTCCTTTGTTCCAAAAGAAAAAAAAGAAAAAGAAAAATTTTTGATGAGCACAAAACATATTTGTCATTTAGGTTTTATAAGAATTATGTTGTAGGAAAAGTGATTATGTTATATTTTTTTTTGCTTTAAAAATTGTGGATCCCACAATATGTTATGTGTAGTAAAATTATTGTGGTCATGTTAAATGATAGACGTAAATCCCTTGTCATTTATCCTTCTGAGTAAAGTTGTACTGCACAATAAAATGATGGATTTGCTTATCGAAATAAACTTCCTTATCAACTCACCAGGTTTGTATCTTTCGCTTCAGTGATTTTTATTTTAATATTTTCAATCCAACCACCTTATTATATATAACCAATGTTAGACCATCCATCTACATGTGTCTACTCATCAATTCAAATGGAGCCCACAAAGGCTGAATGGCCTAATTTGGAGTTGAAGATATTTGGTATTTTTATTTCATTTGAATTTGATGATAAAATTAGTTTCTCAATCAAACCTCGCTCCAATAGTACATAGTTTATCAGTGTGCACTTCAAATTAAAATTTTTAGCAACACCATATTTTTTAAAGACGAAATCCCTTCTACTTTATCCACATCCACACTATGTATAGACCAAACAGACCTCGAACCTTACAAAGTAGTATCCATATTTAAGTAAATACTTTTTTTTGGTCCAGTAAATTTCATTATGATCGCCTTAGGCCTTAGTAAATAAAAAAGTTATTTATGATTCCTAAAAAATTCAAAATGGATTCAATTAGTTGAAATTGTGATTTCTCACAAATTAAAAAAAATCTACATTAATCCCTTGAAAAGATTAAAATAGATCCACTTTAAATTTTTTAGGGATCATAAATAACCTTTTTATTTATTAGGAATTAAAACAAATATCGTAGGGTATGCTGAGTACCGAAAAGATATTTACTCTTTTTTAAATTGGGTTTGGGAGACAGGGAAGGGGTAGTAGACTAAGTTACTTCGAGAGCAAGATATGTACACAACTTCCAAAGTCCGACAGGATGTGTACATTATAATTTGCAAACCAACTTTTTAGTTTTTTCATTTCCACTGAAATCATGACGTGCAACCCAAAATCATATTTAAAATCGACCCTGTGACTTTGCCAAACATGTTTTTTTATGGATGAAACTCAATTTGTAAACTATAAAGTGGAGTTTGGAATTTGCAAACTATAATCCAAAAATGATATAATCTCCTTCATACTAAAATTAGTGCTGTGGCTATCAAAACTCTTGCACTAGTTAGGAACTAGGAAGGATGTTTGTTCACTGAAGAGGGGTTCAACAATATATACCCTTTGCTTTTGCGAAACTTCTCCATCTCATTTGCAAGTAAATGAGCTACATTAGGCATGCAAAGCAAAATAATACCCACTTCAGTACATATTCTCGAGAAGTCATGCACTAGAATTCTCATACGAGAGCTTAATTTGCAGTATCTCTGATCAGCGGCTTGTATACAAATTCAGATCATGACAATAATGGTAGAACTATAGCAATAAATCAATGCTTAAAGTAAATTATAAACCAATTATTTACAGAGTTATTTAAGTTTTGCATAGGCAAACCCACCCAATCCTAAGTGTTCATGCTAATGGCTTATAAATAAAGGAAAAAAGAACGAAGGGTTATGTTTATCTCATTTTACATGAGATAAACAATTCTCCTACACACAAAAAGAAGTTGGGTCCCACCACTCTTTTTTCTCTCTCCTCTTACATGTGGGTCCTACTTATACTTTTATTTCTACAACATGAGATAATTTTTTTCCTACAACATAAGAAAAATATATCCCAAGAACAAACCACAGAGTGAGGTATGAAGATGCCCTTCTTTAAGTCCTGAAGTAAAGTTATCCCCATCACAGTTAAAGGACAATTTGGTATGCAGTTCAACTAGTCCTAACAGCTTAAGTTCATTGCCCCAGTTGGTAATTAGCATGCTATTTGAGCATGTTTGTAAAAAGGGATTAACGTCCTAGATAAAGTTATCTCCCACAAGGACAACATTTTAATAAAATTTATGGTGTTTTAATAAAATTCATGATACAATAAGTAAGTAAAATTTATAAAATATCCTGTATTTATTATTCTAAACTTCCAAACAATGTCGTTTTGGAGTTGTTAAAGATAATTTTATCTTCCGTTCCATTGCAGGAAAAAAAAAACTTTTTCCTTCTAAAAATGCTAGTAATGTGATGGTGTTTCTTTCTCAGTACTTACCAAAATGCATCTTTTGAGTTCAAATGCAAGTGTACACAAGGAAGAATACTAATGAGTATACATCGCCACCATGTTAAGTTTTGGAGACAACCTTGATCTAGCAGATACCACTTCGTTTAAAGCTTACTATTGATGTACGTTGTCAACAACTGAAAGCTCTCTGGTATAATTGTCACGGAGAAAAAATATTTTACCCTAACAGGAGTTAAAATGAAAGAGAGGAGCTAAGGGAGAACATATCTCGAGATCCACAGTGCCACTTTTGATACTAGGGTAGAAAACAATCACGAAGCAAATGCAATCAAGTTGAGGAACTAATGCTACACCTCCCAAAACTAAAATACTCTTCATGTCTAAAATTCTGAAATGTTTTGAAAGACAAGAACCTGAAACACTATATATATGTTTCTCATTTGATATTATGAGGGAGGATATTTTGATTACAAAAATTTTCCACTACCAACTTACTACCAATCTAATCATCATTGGATCAAAGAGAGAATGCTAAAAAATTTATGAAGAGAGAGAAAATGTTGATCCAATAGTGATTAGATAGTAAGAATATCCCTCATCTGATATTATTAGCACATTTCAAACATTAATAAAACGAAGTCATGATATTGACATGGATGCCTTAAATGGGGACATTTCTGAAAAGTCACACACTACTATCCAAGTTGTTCTTAAGGCCATCATAAGTTCAGCATGGACATAAGGAGGAAGTCTTTACGTTAATTGTTAAATATCTCTGCAACTAATCAAATATGACTAGCATGACACACATCACTGCTTTGCAGCTGTATTCAATAAGTTTTATTGGTTTTGCTATCCTTCATTTCTCATACAAAAAAGGAGTTGGGAGACCAAACTAGCTTCACTACAAGGGAACAAGATAATATCTTAGGGAACAGGTGGGCAACCCTGTCGCAATGATTCAGAAAAATACATCCATTCATGACACATTTCACTACTACAACCATGAACACATAATCTCATTGAAAATGCTTATAGATAGATTCTGCTTCTATGGATTTCACAATTTCAAATTCCAATGTTCTGTTACAACATGTATGAATAACATGGCTCTTCCACCTAGGCAGAAAATTGATCGATGCAAATTGTAAAGTATAGTCAAAATTTACAAAAGCTACAAACAGGAATGGACCACCACAAAGGAGTAGTAAATAAAAGGTATGCTGTTATTTCATTTCCAAAAAGTAAGAGAATGCAAACTACAAAGATGGCTTCAGTCCTCACCACTAAAGCATGGATCAAAGTTTCCAAAAGATAAACATCACTCAAGGCATGCCTATAAGTCAGTGTGGGAAAAAAAAAAGTGAAGTAGGTCTATGTACACTGATCAAACTCCAACTGGTAGGCCATAATGGTGTCAAAACGAGAAAAGTGAAAGGACTAGGACCAAAATGGTAAAACAAAAAGAAAGGAGAGAAAGTGAACTCCAATGGTAAGAACACAACTTTTCCCTCCTAAATCCCTATACAATATCTATCATTGGTAAACTGCCACCACCAGTATATTACTGTAACTATCCATGAAAATGGTTTATCTGATAGAAGAAACTCACCGGCCTTTTTTCCTAGACTTGAAAGGGAAGCGAGAAGGGGTTGAAGGTGAGTACTCAACAGGCAATTGGGGTGGTTCCAATTCTCCACTAAGCATTCCCACAACCTCCATCATTGAAGGACGGCGAGCAGGTGACTTAAGCAAACAAAGCAAAGCCACCTTGATGCAGAGAAGAGCCTGCTCTTTATCCAATGACTGAATAGACTGATCAACAAGCTCAATGAGCTTCCCATTTCTAGCACAATGGCGTGTCCATGACAAAAGATTTGCTCGCTGAAACTCGGACATTGGTGAGCCATTCACCTGAAGTGGTCGCCTCCCAGAAATGATAACAAGCAACAAGACCCCAAAGCTATATACATCACACTTCTCTGAGACATCTTCACCATAGCCATATTCAGGAGCAACATAACAAACAGTTCCTCTCATACTAGGAGTACTACTCACACCACCACTCTTTGGAATTTCACCACTAGCAGAATCAAAGCTATTCCTCCGAGCTCTCCATAACTGACCACTGAGACCATCTAACCACCAATCCATATTACCACGGTTGTTCCTGCTTCTGCTCTTGGTCTTAATTTTATCCCCATATAATGCATCATCACTAACCCACCAATCATCACCATTGTCATCATTGTTTACACTCTTCTTATTCTTCTTTTTCTTCTTCTTTGCAATCTCTTCACTGTTCTCCTTCCACCATTCCCTTGCAGGCCTTCTCTTCTCCTTCTTCACAACCCCACCAACCTTTAACTCATCCATTGACTCCCACCATTCCAATTGGTGCTTCTTGCTCTTCTTCTTCTCTGTCTCCACAATCTTTGCTCCAACCCATTCACTCTTTGGACTTTCCTTATTCACTTCCCTTCCAATCCACTCCATCACATATTCCTTCACCTTCTTACTTTCACTAACTGTTGGTGTTGAAGCTGAAGCAGAGGCAGCAACCTCATCATTGTCTTGCATCCACCATAATTCCCTCACTGAATTACTCCTTAGCCCTTTACCACTCTTCTTAACACCTCCAACAACATCCTTCTCACTTTGCACACTAAACTTATCAAAACCCGGCGACGAAGCCACCGTCGCCAAAGCCGTCTCCGGCGAAGCCACCACCGCCATCGCCGCCTCAATAGATTCCGGTGACTTTTCCAATTGAGGAGGAGATTGCTCCACACCCAAGCTACCCGTATCAAAGAAATCAGTATGCACACTCTCAATTGAGCCACAATCATCAATGACAACCCCACCAACATCACACTCCAATTCTTCCTTCTTCTTCTTCTTATTCTTCTCCTCCTCATCATCATCATCAATACTATCACCATCCAAAACCTCAATTTCAAACTGGAGCGGCTCCGATTTCAACCGGGCAAGCCCAAAATCGCCGATTTTAGCAGAGAAATTTCGATCCAACAAAATGTTACTGGGTTTTATGTCTCCATGAATAATGGGAGGGTCGCAAGAGTGAAGGTACTGAACTCCTCTTGCTATGTCCAACACAATATCGAAGCGCTTCTTCCAATCCAAAAGCTCGGGGCTTTTTCGGTGCAAGAGCGCGTCTTGGAGGTTCCCGTTGTGCATGAGCTCGTAGACGAGGAGGAATCGCCGGCGTTTTGGGTCGGAGGAGAACCCGACGGCGGCGACGACGTGGAGGGAGCGGAGCCTCGACGCGAAGAAGAGCTCGTTGTGGAACTCGCGCTCGCCTTGGTGGGAGGTTGAGTCCATGAGCTTGACGGCGATGGGTTTGCGTGCCGGCGGCGGGAGTGTGCCGGCGAAGACTGTGCCGAAGCCGCCGTGGCCAAGGCGGGAGGAGAAGGAGTTAGTGGCGCGGCGGAGGAGGGCGTAGGAGAAGCGGTGGGGTGGCTTGGAGTCGGTGTCGGAGGAGGAGAATGGGGTGGTGCGTTTTCGAGTGAGGGTGCGGTGGCAGAGGAAGGCGAGGAAGAGGAGGGAGAAGGCGGAGGCGGTGGCGGCGATGAGAGGGGTCAGGAGGTGGTGGTGGCGGTGGTGATGGGTTTGAGGAGGTTGTGTTTGTGGTGTTGGTGGTGGTGGTGGGTATGTGTTGGATAAGTCCGCCGTGGACGGCGGAGATTGGAGGAGTTGCCGGGATGGCATGGCGGCGATGAGATGATGGGAGGGTTAAATTTGGGATCAAGTTTCAGTTAATGGGTTGGTCATTGTTTTGAAATTTGGAACATGAGATTTTGAGGATTGTCTTATGTTGTTTTTGAGAGTTTTCGGAATAGGCAGAAGTTGGAGAGGTTGAGGAAACACAGAAATGAGCAACTCAGTGGAGGGAACTTTGTCTCTCTCTCTCTCTCTCTGTGTCTCTATTTAACTCACTTTCTCTCTCTAAATGGGCATGTGTCATCATGTCATGTGTGTGCAATCGTGAACTGACTGTTTCTTGTTGGACTTTTTTTTGCTGAGGTTGTTCGTTTGGATTGGCATTAGGACAAGACATAAAACAGTACTTTTTGTTTTTAGTTTTATTTATTTCTTTAAAAAAAATATTTTACACTTTTTTTAATTGTGAAATCTGAGATTAGAAATTTGGATTTTCTCACTCCTAATAAATTTATTGGAGTCGACTTCAATTATTTATTGGATATCACTTATATTTTGTATTAAAATGATGATTATTGTAGGCGAAGGTTTGATACTTTTATGGATCTTTAATTTATTTTTTTAATTTTTTAGTAATTTAAACTTGAATCTATGAATAATTGTTTTGTTTAAAGTTTCTAAATTTATTTATATTTTTCTCATAAATTGAGTACGATAACTAATGCATGCAGTGAAGAAAATATAATGAGTAAAGAAAATATAATGAATATTGCTGAGATAATTCATATTAGAAGAACAAAAGTAAATTATGTATCTTCATTTTCTTCTCTTTTTTCTTTTTACTTGCTTTTTCAATTGTGTGTTATTGTTGTAGTTGCAACATTATTGATGTCTAGAATTATTGGAAATATATCGTCTTATGTGAAGAAAAAAAAAATCTTCAATTTTTTCCTTTCTTTCTTTTTTACTTGCTTTTTCGATTGGGTGTGATTATTGAGCAACATTATTGATGTCTAAAATTATTGAGAATGAATCCTCTCATGTGGAAAAAATTAAAATATGGTCACGTAGGAAGATCATAATTATAAAAAGATAAATCAACGATTATGATTTTGTAATTACTTATTATAAAAAAAAATTCTTTCTTTTCCTTTATTATCATTAATCAATTTTTGTATGGTTATGATTCCTCACCTATTCTGTCATGTTTTTTTCGCACGACAGATTCAAAGTTATTTATAAACCATCTTTGAGAGACAATCATCCCAATATGAATTCAATAATATTGGAATCAGATTAAATTGTTTTGGATAAAAATATATTTATAAATACCAGAAATAGTGTTTCCTAAGACCAAGAGATCCTTTACAACTGTGTCTAACACTTGTGGGGTACTCTTTCTATTGTTTATTTATTTATTTTCCTCTTTACTCTGTTTCTTGTTTTCTAGTTTGCTTATGTTTATGTGCACAGCTACAATTGCAGCACAGGCTGGGATTTGATGTAACTCAATTGATTCTGTCTACATGTATCTGTAAATGGAGCCCTTTTCCAGTTGTTATGATTCATACTTTCCATGTGAACATTATGACAAAAAAAAAAAAAAATCATTGCCTAAGTTTCATAAAACCTGCTTTAATATATTCATAAGGTTTCATTGCCTCTTTTCTTTTATTGCAAGGCAAAGGAAAAGACTAATTATTACAACTTTTTTCTACACATACATACTTTTTAATGAAATAAACTATCAATATTATTGCGTTTATATAATTTTTATAATGGATTCTATATCCAAAGGTTTTAGTTACTAGATTAATTGGTAAATATTATTAGTTCGTCCTTTAAAAGTTAAAAATATGTTTGCCTAAGGTAAGGTCAATTGGAAACCTACTATTTTAGTGATGGCGTGCTAATAATAATAAAGAAATGAAGGGTTTACATAAATAATGAAATATTAAACATCAGCAGAAAAGGAGAGTTTGAGAGCATGTCATGGAAAGTTGAGTAGGGAAATAAGGAAATGAAGGGTATATATAAAGGGTTTTATATTTCTCATGTTAAATGAGAATTGAAATCTCATGTTGTAGAGATAAAAAACATGTGGGATCCATGTGTTAGAAAAAATTAGATGCAGGACCCATGTCAGCACGGAAATCGAAATGTGTGTAGAAAAGTTTGAATTCTAATGTTAAATGAAAAATATAAAACCCATGTATAAATTATGAAATATTAAACATCAGCATAAAAGGAGAGTATGAGAGCATGCCATGGAAAGTGGAGTAGGTAATTTTCCTTTGTATGCTTCTTCAAACTTCAAATCAACCTTCGTGCTTTTCTTCATCGACCATGACTCATTAGTCATGAGGTCATGACCCACACTTGTGCTAGCAATGGTAGAAGACCAAAAACGCGTTAACTGTTTTCCTTTGGAAGATTTGACTTTGTAATCTACTAATTGCCAATTTGTTTCATGGTGACATTGAAGGGCACGCTTTATTTGCCTTTCTTAATTTTGGTCAATTTAGGGGAGGCATGCCCTAATTTAAAAAAGAGAAAAAATTGATAATCAAACACAAGTTACGTTTTAGGGGGAAGAAGGGGATAAATCCCAAAAAAAAAAAAAAAAAAAAAAAAAATCACGGTTAGTGTATGCAAAAAGTTCGATCAATTATATTAATCCTCATTGGGTATATTTAGTTATTTTTATATGAGATCGAAGAGGGTTTGAAGAATAGTAGTCATCATTTAGGTTTTTAAGCAATGTTATGGTAATTCCTTCAAATTCTCTTTCATTGACTTTTTCTTAATTCAAAAGTTTTGTCTGAAAAGATTTTTTTTTTTTTTTAAAAAAAGAGTAAATTTGGAGCAATATATACTACAAATAAAACAAATTTAAATACAATAACTCTGTATTAGTCTTAAGATTGAATTTATTACCTAGCTATCTTACTAATTCTATTTTAAAATATATTTTTTAGTTTTTATGGCCCATAAGTTTCCCGTATGTGTGTATATGTATATATAGGGAAATCATATTTTTATGTTGTTGAAAAAAAATTATTCACTCATTATAACTATATACTCCGGGGGAGTATGTATTTATAATATTAAAATTTTTTTCTCTTTCTCTCTTCAAAAGTTGTCGACTAACGTGATGAGAAAAAATGATTTTAATATTATAATTATGTATTTCTCTGACTATATAGTTATAATGAGTGATATAAGACAATTTTTTTTCTAGTAACATAAGAAAAAAGGGACACACACTTATATATACGGGGACAAATGTTTCTCTACATAAAGTTATCTCTACAATCGCAAAATAATATTATCTTCGGGTTTAGAATTAAAAATAAAGGATATTTTGAAAATTTTATATTTCTTCTTCAATCATGAATTTTATTAAAATATCTTTTATTTTTAATTTTTAACCAAAATAATATTATTTTGGAACGGTAAGAGATAAGTTTATCTTTTATAATATGTGTAGCTTTTTTTAATTCGGAAGATTGTTTAATAAACCAAACTCAAAAATGGATATTCGTCTGCTTTCCGGCAGAAAAAGAATTTGGAAATTCATATTCTTGAAAAGGAGAATGTTTTAGACTTTAGTCAAGAATAGCAGCTTCGATCTAATTTCTATTTTTAATTGTCGTTTACTATTTTATTTTTTAAATCAAGTTTTATATTTACATAAAAAATATCCCCCCTTGTATATCACGTGTGACTGTATTTTTTAGGAAGTCACGTGCCAGGCTAGTTCTTTATTATACAGTTAAGAATTGAAAATAGTGAAAAGAGGCGGTTCATCCACAACTATTTTTGGCTCGTATGAGAGAGTTTGCAGGCTGCAGCTTTTAGAAGAAAGCTTTCTTCGGAGACAGGTCAGTGTTGTTTTCTAAAATAACTAGAAAATGTCTTCAAAAAAAAAAAAAATAACTAGAAAAAAGATTATAGATAAGTTCTACTTATAAAATTTTAAAAGAAGATTAAACTGATTTTTAATGTTTACATTATCGCAAGATGCAATTGTGTTTTCACATACAGTTAAAAAAACACACATTTGTTCAGGTTTGACCGGTGAATTGTGATTGAAAATATTTATTTATTGTGGCTAAGGGTATGCATAACAACAATTCTATTTCCGATATTATATCCGAAAAGAAACAATTTTTTCTATGTCTGTGTTTTGGAATAGTTTTTTGTGGAAAAAAATGTGTTTAATAACATGTTCTGTTTTTATTCTGAAAATAAGAATTGTGTTTGATAACACAACAAATAATATAATAAATATTCAGTATAAAAAATTTAGAATCATCATTTTCCTTTCCATATATGGTGTGATGGTGTGGAGTGGTGGCGATGATGGTGACGTGGTAGTGGCGCTGCTGCTGGTGGTGGTGGTGGCGACAAGGGCTGCGATGGTGGTGGTGATGGTATTGGTAGCGGTGGTGGCGTTAGCGTGGTGATGGCAATGGTAGTCGTGGTGACGGCAGTAGCTGCGGCTACGGTAGTGGTGGTTGGTAATGGTGGTGTGGTGACGGCAGCAGCTGCAATGATGATGGTGGTGGTTGGTGGCAGTGGTAGAGGTAGTGTGGTGGTGGTACGATGACGGAGGGAACAATGATGGTGGTGGTAATGATGATAGTGGAAGAGAGTGATTAAGAGAAATAAATATTTATCATTTTATGTCCAGAAATAGAAAAATAGAAATTTTTTGATTTTTTTTTCCATTCCCCAGCACACAAATAAAATCGATTCATCCCGGAAACAAAGAAGTAAACCGGTTCCCGAGAATAGAAATAAAAAGTAATAATTCCAAAAAAGTTGTCATACACATTCTAAGAATTTGAGAATTAGTTAGAACATAGGGACAAGAAAATGCATTTTTTGTGACGAAAATATTCGTCATTAAAAGTAATATAAATCGTCACTAATATACCCTTGTGACGATATTTTGATTCGTCAACTTTCATCACTATTACTTAAATGTATAATTATAATTATATATGAAAATGTGGATTTAAGGATAGGATTAGTGAAAATCCTGAAATTATGGCCAAAATACGTAAAAAGGGCAAAATGGTAATTTGTCAAACTAGGAAAGAAAAATTGAGTAAAAGATCTCAAATGGAAAAAATAATATCGGAAATGGATTCAGAACGAAAAATTAAGTGAGTAGGAAAGTTTCTGGAAAATTGATGAACGGTGTAAAAATACTGCGGTATAATTTTACCGATAAGTGCAAAAATATGATCAGTATTTCTAGGAAGTAAAAATATGACGTGAACAAGAAAAATAGGTAGTGGCGGCGTGGTAGTAGTGATGATGGCATGGTGGTGGTGGTGATCGCAATGGCTGCGACGATGGTAGTGGTGGTTGGTGACGGTGTGGAAGTGGTGGCGTCGTGGAGGTGATAGTGGTGGTGATGATGGTTGTGGTGGCGGCATGGTGGTGGTGGTGACAGCAGTGGTTCGATGGGGGTGGTGGTGGCGGCGGTGGTAATGGCGGTGATGATGGCGGCATGGTGGAGGTGGTAACGATGACATCATCATGGTGGTGGAGGTGATGATGGCGGTAGCATCGTCGTGGTGGTGGTTGTGACGATGACATTGGTGGTACAATGGCAGCGACAGCGATGGTGGCGATAGTCGTGTCGGGATGATGGTGGTGGTGATGACGATGATAATGGTGGAGAGTGATAGAGAGAAATAAGTATTTTTCATTTTGTGTCCGGGAACAAAAAAAAATAGGAATTTACTGATTTTTGTTTCTGTTCCTAGCACAAAAGTTAAATTGATTCATCCGGGAACAAAAATTGATTTTACCAATCAAGTTTTTTATCCAATTCTGTTCCCGGGCCGGGAATAGAAATTAAATTTTTTGTGTTGATAAAATTACTTTTTTTATCTTACTGGCAGCCTGATATCTAATCCTAAAGGGGCTCAGGTTAAGAGGCGGATGAGATAAAATAATAAAAATTACTTTTTATTTTATTTTTCCCACTATAGCTCTATACATGAAATGACTTGAGAGGAGTGTCCGCCTAAATCCCTTCTCCTCCATAGTTGCTTTGGTTCTTCCTTGTCATCCCTTTTAGCATCTGTGCAAAGAACGTATTGTAGTTCAAGGTTTTCTCCTTTGCTTTGACAAAGGTCAGTTCATTGTACTCTCCAAAAGGTTTTTCTCTTTGAAATTTTTTATTTTTATTTTATTTTTCAAAAACAATAAAGGAATGACTCGTTGATTTGTTATTTTCAGTTCAGCGTACACATTCTTTTTCATCTGAAGCTGGGACTGATTTGTTCTTTCTTTTTGTGCAAAGCTTGTTGAGAATCCTGTGATTTTAGTATTATCTTCTCTCATTGTTGCAATATAAACGTAAAAGCTTTTACCTTTTCTCAATTGGGTCTCCAAAACTGATTTGTAAGTTCCCTCATTCTTTATCCCCTGTTTAGGTTCTACTTCAGTTTTTCGTTTTTCAATTAACGCCTATTTTCTCATTGATTCTTATCAAAACTCTGGTCATTGTCTTATGATCTTATCATATTTTATTTGATTTTAATTTTTGTTGTGGTAATTCATCTAATCTAGTATTCTTCTACACGCACTTGGGTTTTATCAGAAAACCCATTTAACTGATCAATTCATTGCATCCTTAGCAGGACCCTTACAATAATATACCAACAAGCACACATGTTCAATTAAATTTTTTTATTATGAATTTAGTAATGCGATTTATCATTCATCAATTGATAAACCTATAGTTTATCATGTTTTAAGGACTAAAGTCACATTAATATCTAGTCAAAAGCATTAGAATTTATGATTATTTGGTTAAAAAGCATGAAAACTTAGTTATTGACTAATATGTGTGATCCTTGCTTATTTGTAAGCAAGTTGAGCTAAATTAGAGCAAGGATGAACCTAAGGGACTTAGACCACAAAGTTAAGAATCAAAGAAGCCACCAAACGCGTCTTAGAAGTAATTCAAGCTCAAGATGAAAGCGCTTTAGCGCTCCCCAACACGCTAAAGCGTGCTAGATGCAGTACATTGAATAAAAGTTTTGGTGGGAGCGCACTAACATTCACTATCATGAAAAAAATTTCAATCAAAGAGACATGGCACTTTAGCGCGCTGATCAGATTTTACAATGTATTTTCAGCGCTCTAAATTATCCTTTTAAATCAACTAAATTATCTCTTTTTTTTTTCCCATTCCAACGGAATTATTTAAGCCTTATTATTAAAATTTTTATTTGTAGCTAAATAAACAATAACTTTTTCTTTCTTGCCCTGCAACATCCAACAATTATGACTGACTTCATAGAAAATAAACCTCAAGTATTGCTCCAACAGATAAAAGAGTTGTCGCACCCTTTCCGGGCTTAATGTCTTTTCAAAAGCTTCACAACAATGAAAAAAACAGAAAGTTTCCGACAGCTATGGAGGTGTATGTTGCCAGAAGTATTGTAGCGACAAATTCTATGAAGCACCGTTACGCATTTTCGATACGTTATTCGATGATACAGGATGTCGATTACCAAACAATACGTTTCCGATACGCGTATCTGATACGTTGGGAAATTTTTTTAAGGAGTATCGGTACTTCTTAGGCGACAATAACTAAAAAAGAAAAAGTAGAAATCAATATTAAAAAGTTGAAAAAGGATGCTGCTTTCTTCTCTCCCACCAAACCTTATCTAAGCTTTATTATTTCATTTTTGGTGTTTATCTACAGCCCCACTTGTCCACAGCCATCCCCCATATGGTACAAGGAGAATAACAGGCATGAACACAAACGCATTATTATACTGATAGCTCAATAGTACTGCACACGTCTACTTTGTACGGACAAATTTAGGTGCTGTGTGGTTACGTTACGTATTTGTAAAGCCATTCTTACAATTACACAAGAAAAATAATAGACCTTTCACTATATCAACCCATTCTCTAAGGTGGAGCATCTCCAATAAGCTTTTTGCAGAATTAATACAAATAATGAAACGCAGATGCATATTACATCATGTTTTGCATTAGGAATTGATGAATCAAAACCTTGTGAGACACTTCAGTGGAACTTGTATATACACATAATATGCCGACAGATTCCTTAATCAATGACCCATACTCTTTCGTTCGTTTTTCCCTTTTTTCTTCTGTGTGGAACGGATCGGTGCTGATTAATGCAAGAACAGAACTACCATAACCATTCATTCCTAGCGCTAACTGCTTTGACATTAGTTGAAACAAGAGGAAGGCTTCCGTAAAGTGATATTAAATCATTGAGACATTTGTTTCTCCTGTGGCTATGCCCTCTCAGACTGCTAATGCCCGATGCCCCAATCTCATAGATTTTGCCTGTAAATTTCGTAGATGATGTTTTGATATTTCATTTCCTTCAAGCTGAGTAATAGAAATAATAGCCAGATCATAGAGATGCAAGCAATCATTTTCTAGCTTTCGGAGACCAAACAAGTAAATCTCCACCCAGAAAAAGAAAAATGGCAGTATTAACTCTCTTTTTCTCAGAGCAAATAGAAGAACACATTATTTTGGAAATGGAGACACAGCGGAGGACAGGCAGAAAGTGAAGATTATTATGCCATACACTGAACTAATGTATGGCATTATTGTTACAATTATTTTTTTGTAAAATTTATTGTCACTATTTTAATCACGATTAGGAGATCTAGACGAGATTCTGCAATCACACTTGTGCAAGGTCTTGATATAAATATGTCCACGAAATGGCATGGTTTCTATTCTTTGCAAGTAGTAACAGTCAAAAACTGAGTATTAATGTATCTATAGCATTTCTTGTGCTTTACGTTCTATTGAAGACTGAATCAAATCAACCAATTGAAGAGTCCACAGGAAAAAAATTATTGATTTTTTTTCTAAATATATGCATTTTGAATCATTTCAAAAACCTAGCACATCAATTTCATGGGTTAAAGCTAGAATTTTTTTTCAAATATTTTTAACAAGCTTCACAGTGAAATATTGATTATTCTGTATGATGATGATCATAAAATTAAAACTAGACACCTAATATTTAAATCATTGCATGGCGGAGCCACGTGTATTCTCGGGTGGCTTCGGCCTGGGCTAAGTTTTAACAATTTGTACTTATTATATATAATTATATAATTAATTATAATTTGGCTAAAATTATAATTCGGCCCGGTTTACAATTTGTAATTTGGCCCTATCTAAAACTTAAAATATTTTTGATAAAAGATTTGGGTAAGTTGAATTAGGTTACGTGTTCAATTTTCACTTATACAAAAAAAATATATATTTTTAGTAAAATTAAAAAATTTAATAAAATTTTAACTCTTCTTAGTACTGCCTACTTAGGTGCTCTATATTTAATATAATTTAAATATATTATGATATGAATTAACTAAAATTAAGAAAAATAAATACATATAATTTTTTGGTTGATTGTAGATCACACACAACAAATAAAGTCCTACGCTTAAAAGAGAAAGAAAGAAGAATCAAGAAACTACCTTTCACCCATATTGGAGGACCACCTGTAGCATTAGCAACAAGAAGGGACATTGCAATGTCTTCACAATTTCTGTTCAAAAAGGCAACAAAGTTGAAAATTCAAAATTATCAAGGATCAGATGTAAATGAGTTGAGCCAAGCCTAGCACTTGAAGCTTAGATTTTGCTTGCAAAAGACAGATTATACTCAAGCAAGGCTCATTTATTTAAGCAAGCCAAATTTAAAGCTTGTGCTTGGCTTGGTTTGTTTAGCTCGTTTACTAACCAAATCTCTTCTTAAAGTATTTTCAAGTCTATCAATTTAGTACTAGGTTGTCAGTAGCGGCCCATAGCGCCGCTAAACTGCTACCGTAGCGGGTAGCGGTGGTCGGCAGCTACAAACCATGACGCTACGCGACATTGGCCGTAGCGGAAGGTAGCGGCATAGCGTAGCAGCAATACCTCTACCCGCTACACCCGCTACCCCGCTACACCACTCCCATGTTGGAATTTGATGGAGAACCCGAAGATGATGATGATTTTCTTTATTAGTTCACTTCTTGCACTTGGCTATTTGACAATTTTATTGTTCAGTTGTGTTTAATTTTGGATCCTTCCTTTATATTCCTTGTATTTGACATTGATTGTGGAATTATGAGTTTGATTTTGTGTGACTTCTTATGTTTGAACATTAATACTAAAAGCGGTATTGCCTTGTTTCTTGACTGTTAGTATAATATATGTGGAATTAATACTTCACCGTAGCGGTAATACCGCTACCCGCTACACTGCTATACCATTTTCGGGGTCGGCCACTACTGGCCGCTAATTGCTATTGACAACTATGATTTAGTATTTAGTAAACAATTTTATGTTTAAGAGATGAAGTAAAAATAGACTGAAAAAGAGTAAAAGAATAATCAAAAATGATAGTTAGGTAACTATAATTCTCTAAGGAAAATTACAATGCATTAAGTACTAAAAATATATATTATAAATTTTTATTATCCATAGATATTTTATAGCGTAAGTTATCATTTTTTGTCATTACAAATACACACACACACACACACATGAGCTCTTCACATGCTTTTATATCAACCCTAAAAAGCTTGAGTTTGTGCGTTTATTGTTTAGTAAAATAAACGAGCTTGGTCAAGCATTTGAAAAAGAGTTCAGAAATAGCTCAACTCAATTACACCCCTAATCAAGGACATGGAAAAAGAATGAGTGAATTGAACAGGTTTAAAATTTTATGAGGGTGAGGACTCCTAAAATGTAATTAATAATATATCTTACCTCTCCCTGGAAACATAGTCCTGAATTGATGGAGCCATCTGGTTAGTATATAAATCTAAGTATTTCCTGTGAAAGAATGCAGCCTTTGAGAGAACCATGCTATAAGTGCCCATCCACCAAACAGACCACCATCCTCCATATCTATAATATGCAACATTGTTTAGCTGTAGTGCACAAACAGAAAATTGTCAGACAAAATATGGAAATTAATCTGAAAAGTTATACGCAAGCAAAGTAAATCAAAGTTCAACATCAAGGGAGGTGCCATGAATACAGAGAACTTCCACATCTTTCTCTTATTTTCCCTTTTTTTTTATAAATATTAGAGTAAATGCCATGTGTTTTTTCCATTAAGCCATTTCCCATGATTTTACACAATACATTAGTTTGGAAAAAGCCTCTCTAAAATGAGTTTGTCTCTAAATTGACAAAGGGTATATCTACTGTTAAAATTTAGTGGATTAACATCACAATGCATTTTAAATTAAATTAAGGATTGTACACCCTTGCTCGCTATATAGACAATATCACTTTAGAGGAGCCTTTTCCATAATAGTTTCATTTTTTTGCCCTATACATCCCACCCTCCACCCCTCAAATGGGAATTGCACCATTCTTGTGTAACCAATTAATGAAGGTCTCATCTTCATCTTATAATCAATCAAACCTGAATGCCATTCAAACTCTACCATATGATCATATAGTTTCTCCGACAAAATACTTCAGGTTTCAGTATCCTACTTGCAAGCATTATCACAAACCTAACCAAAGTTAATTATTGGTTGGTCCTATAAGAATGTAACAAGAATGTAACATTCAACCTATAAGAAATCAAAGAGTAAAAACTCAAGCAGTTATGAGAAAATTAAGTACTAGGAGAGAAAATGCAGTAATTTTCTAATACTAACCTCCTTATCCAGCCAGTGCATTCGAGGAACAAATCCCACCATTGTGAATGGTGCACTTTGCCAGACAGAGAAAGCAAAATCTAGAGTAAGGCATGGAACAATAACATCATCATCAACTGAGAAAATTGCATCTGTCCATAGGTCCTTTATTTGCTTAAACCTGCTGTTTGATTTATCTTCTGGATTGATACCAAATCTAAAGTTTGGTTTGTGAGCTCTCTGAGACTTCAAATCCACAATCTTATCAAGATATGTTTTCAGCATTTCAGATGGTGGTTCACTTTCATTCCACACCACATGTATTGCATCAGCACTACGACAGGATGCATAATGAGCAACAGCTTGTTTTAGGACAGAATTTTGCTTCCAAGTGTTTATAAGCACAGTATAGCCACCCCTGAATTTAGATTAAACCAGTTATATCAACAGACCCAGTTCAACCAATTAAACATAACATAAAACTGTTCAATTATAATCCTACAAAAAACAAGAATCGTATTGGCACGTTGTTGCATCCAAGAAAAAATCTCCAATTTCATGTCACATAGAATTGTTAACATTTATGCAAAAGCAGTTCAAACAATAATCATTGCTTTTCAAAACTAATGGTTAATTTGAGTAATAACATGAATTTTCATTGATATAAAAAAAATGAACAACCAGTTGCAAAATTAAATAACGAGAAACTCCATTTTAAAGCCCCAATTCAGCAAATTCACATAACCTAAAAAAAGAAAATAGTCAGGAAAAAGAAGAATCGAACAAAAGAAATAAAAAACACAAAATTGGAGAGAAAAACATATCCAATTCTTTTACCTTGAAGTAGAAGAAACGGAAGAAGAGTGGTGAGGGTTCCAACCCATGCATGAACTGAGCCTGGAGTTGACCAAAACGACGACGGAGAAGGCGCAGAACGCCAAGAAGAGCTTGAACTTCGCGGCGCCGAGAAACTGTTTGGCTCGCCGAAGGGAAAGAAGGGGGCGGTTACCATAGGCGCCACGGTTGGCGGCTTTCTGCTTCGCCGGAGAGTAGAAGCCGTCGACTCCGTCGACCGCAGCGGCGGCGACGCCGGCGTCGCGAATCGGAATGAGCGTGGACATTTCTCAGGGTGCGTTTGGGGAATGCTCGGAAGAAGGGATCGCGATGTTGATGATGTTGATTCGCATCTCCATGGTGAATGCTTCAAACTTCAAACCGGGTAATGCAGTACATACTGTCTCTGCTCTTAAACGACACACCGTTTTGGAACGATTTTTTATAATAATAAAAAAAAAAAAGAAGTTCTGCAGAATCACGAAAAGAATTTATTGATTTAAAAATGTATTAAATATTATAATATTTATTTAGTATTTTCCGTGTTCTTTATATTTTAATTACTTATACAAAAATGAGTCAAACCAGTATAAAATAAACGGGTTGGGTTGACATAAATAAGCTAACAACTTGAGGTAATTCGAAAAAAATCGAGTCAATCCACGGGTAGCTGGCAGGTTATCTTTTTTCTTATTTATTAAAAAAATGCAAAAAGAATAAATTTTTAGGCCATTTGTGATGTATATTGAGTTGTTATTTCGTCTTGTAAATTGTTAATTTAATTATACTCAATAATTAAATATCTTTAATCAAGGGTATTCTTTTGCAGTAAAAATCTTATATCAAATGAAAATCATTTTATTTACTTCCTCACCACATGTATTGAATGAGTGTGACAAAAGCTATTTTTTTTTTCCATTTTTTCAATGCAACCCTAACCTGGCTCGGTGATACAGAAGGAAAATCAAGAGTTTTAGCACTTAAAGTGCAATAAAGAGAATTTTTAGTTGTCAATAACTCTTTGGGAGCATAATCTTGGAAGTTGGGTTTAATTATTGTTATTTTTGTTTCCTAAGCAACATAACTCTTGGGAGCATGACTCTTGGGAGTTGAGTTTAGTTAGTGTTATTTCTATTTCCTAAGCAACACAACTCTTGGGAGTTATTTGTCTCTTTGTATTCTCATGCTTTTAGTTATTCTATAAATATAGGATATTTTGTAATGCAGACGACAGATTTGATAAATGAAAAAGTGTGTTGCAAGTGCTTAAACTTGTCTTGAATCTTGTTATCTTTATCTAACCTTGGGTTAGTGGTGAGGCAAGTGGGTTCTTTATCAGTTGGGAGGGTGACTTAGCCTTTAATCTCAATTGTGGTGGACTCTTATCTATCCCGTTTATTTTTACAGAGTGTATTTTCCCCTTTTCTCATACCCATCACGCATCAACTTGGTATCAGAGCACCGGTTCACATGGAAGACGAAGTTCCAAGGTACAGAACTCGTGAGCAAAATCAGAATATAAGGCGTGACCAACAACTTGCAAATCTTGAAAATCAGATTGAAGAAATATGTCAAACTCTTTGCTAATCTTATCCAAGGAAATCATCATGGACGTAGGAGACATTCCAGAAGCACTCATAGCCCCTCCAGTCATGATTCTTCCGACTCAAGTGCTTCTTCAAATGAGTCAACACCTCATGATAGAAGAAGGAGAAAATTCCAAAATGACTTTAGAGATGTGAAGATCGAACCGCCAGAATTTGATGGCAGCTTGAATCCCGATATTTATTTGGAATGGGTATTCTATTGAGAGAATTTTTGAAGCAAAATACTTTGATGATGAGAAGTGCTTCAAAATTGCAAGCATCAAACTCAAAAAGTATAGATCAATATGGTTTGAGAACTTGAAGATGGAGAGGAATCGAAAAGGCAAGAGAAGGCTCAAATCTTGGGCTAAACTGAAGAGGCTGATGGATAAAAGATTTCTTCCTCCCAGCTTACAAAAAAGACTTGTATCTCAAAATTGCTTCTTTCAAACAAGAAGATCTGAGTGTTGAAGAGTATATTAGGGAGTATGAGCAGCTCCTTATGACTAGTGGCCTTCAAGAAGTTCAGGAACAAAAAATTGCTCTTTTTATTGGCGGATTAAATACCAATATTGCCGAGAAGGTGGAACTACAACCTTTTTGGACTTTTGAAGATGTGTGCAAGTTAGCCATTAAAGTGGAGAAATATTCAAAATCAAAGAAGGCAACCAGCAAGCCATCAAGTTTCTTTAAGAATTACTCTTCCAAGGGTGACTCCTCTTCATCACAAATTATTAAGGAGAAGGTCGAGGAAGCTCCGAAAGAATTTAAAAAGAAGTTGGATGAAAAGAAATGTTTTAGATGCCAAGGCTATGGCCATTTTGAAGCTGATTGTCCTAATAGGCGGGTTATGTCACTTAAAGAAATTGAAGAAATTGAGCATGAATATGAACAAGGTCCAGTTTGGGATGCTGAACATGATGAAATCCCGGATGAAGAAATTATCTTAGGAGCATATCAAGGGGAGCATCTGCTTATGTTACAAAGAGTCCTCCATGCTACAGAAGAACCTAAAGATAAAAGCCAAAGAGAAAGTATGAGTCCTTGTTCTGTTCCAGCTTTACATGTTCCTAAAAAGGATGGTACTATGCGTATGTGTGTTAATAGTAAGGCCATAAACAACATCACCATCAAGTATAGGTATCCAATCCCTTGCCTTGATGATATGCTTGATGAATTATATGGTTCTAATGTTTTCTCTAAGATTGATCTTTGCGGTGGATATCACTAAATTAGGATGAAGGAAGGAGATGAGCGGAAGACTAAATTTAAGACTAAAGGAGGGTTATATCAATGGAGAGTCATGCCCTTTGGGCTTTCTAATGCTCCAAGCACCTTTATGAGACTTGTGAATGAAATTCTTCGTCCTTTCATTGAGAATTTTGTTGTGGTGTGTTTTGATGATATCTTTGTCTATTCCAAGAGTAACGAAGACTATGAGGATTTGAGGACAAATCCCAATCAGGAAGGGGAGGATGATACAGAAGGAAAATCAAGAGTTTTAGCACTTAAAGTGCAATAAAGAGAATTTTTAGTTGTCAATAACTCTTGGGAGCATATTCTTGGAAGTTGGGTTTAATTATTGTTATTTCTGTTTCCTAAGCAACATAACTCTTGGGAGCATGACTCTTGGGAGTTGAGTTTAGTTAGTGTTATTTCTATTTCCTAAGCAACACAACTCTTGGGAGTTATTTGTCTCTTTGTATTTTCATGCTTTTAGTTATTCTATAAATATAGGATATTTTGTAATGCAGAAGACAGATTTGATAAATGAAAAAGTGTGTTGCAAGTGCTTAAACTTGTCTTGAATCTTGTTATCTTTATCTAACCTTGGGTTAGTGGTGAGGCAAGTGGGTTCTTTATCAGTTGGGAGGGTGGCTTAGCCTTTAATCTCAATTGTGGTGGACTTTTATCTATCCCGTTTATTTTTACAGAGTGTATTTTTCCCTTTTCTCATACCCATCATGCATCACTCGGGGTCGGGTTAAGTTGAGTTTTCTTGACTCATTTTTTTTTGAACCAATCTTAACCCGATTTATCTTTTTTGGATTACAAATAGATTGAGCCGGATCGAGCCAAGTTGGTCCATTTTGCGAATCCTAGCTTACATAGTGCTACGATTTATGATAACAATGGATAGGGTTCAATCATACTAGCTCGGGTTACAACTTTATTATTCTTACCCATTCATTGAATGGGTATCTATAGCTAGATTACTTATATATATATATATATATATATATATATATATATATTATATATATATATAGGGTTAGGATCATTTTACACCAGTGTAAGTTACACTCTTTATCTTGTCCGTTAATCACACTTATATCTAAGTGTTCTAATTTTTTAGAAATGTGAACCATTGGATACAAGTGGATCAATGATCAAGATTGAGTGTAAGATTTTTAATTCTTATACTGGTGTAAGAATATCCTATCCCTATATATATATATATATATATATATATATATATATATATATATATATATATATATATATATATATTGTAAGCTAATTATACTTTAGTTAAATGGAATATGTTTTTCCTTTGATATATCTTTTTCTTCATAAAACAAAACGTTGATTTAATATTGGTTCGTTTTTTCTGCAGTTAATGTAGATAAATTATCTATATTGAGTCCAAAATGATGTCGCTTTGAGACAGAAATCAAGTTATTTTTATAATTATAATTTATTTCAGGTTATAATAATCTTTCTCATTATAATTTTTAAATCTTTTAATCCAAAATGGCTTTGTTTTAGGAGTACATGTAGATAATTTATATATATATTCATTGTAGAAATATTAAAGCCTTTAATATTAAAGGAGGTGAAATATTAAA
The DNA here is from genome assembly GCA_032173675.1 of Gastrolobium villosum. Classification (NCBI taxonomy): domain Eukaryota; kingdom Viridiplantae; phylum Streptophyta; class Magnoliopsida; order Fabales; family Fabaceae; genus Gastrolobium; species Gastrolobium villosum. Next base: position 35,656 of record JAVKPL010013414.1, on the reverse strand, counting down.
GGCTTTACTATTAAAGGAGGTGTATCAATGATTAGTGTAACAACCCGTGTTAACCCGGTCTGTTAACACACTATCGTATTAAGCCACGCTTAATTAAAATGCGGAATAACTTTTTCTTTAATTCAATTATGACGTCATTAACTTAACCAACTTGATTACTTAATCATTTTCATAAAAATACTGCCTGTATGTAAATTGCAAGACAACTAACTGAATACCTCGTACATAAATATAATAAGTGAGTATCTAAAGCCACAGGACTACACAAGTAGCCTGGGTCAACATCCTGATACTTTAATTACAACATTAACCTAAAAGACCAAAGTCAAACATGTGGCATGGACAAACCCCATGCTCACCAAATAAGGCAACAAAGCCCAATAACAGTCATAACATAAACTCAACAGAAAACATAAACAACAGTCGGAAATAAAAACAGCAGTCAGCATATCATCAAATCAACTCAGCTCTGGCCTCCTGCCACCCGAGCCCTTAACATTACCTGATCCTGAAATAAGCGTCCCTAAACGTGGGGTGAGATCTCTAACAAGAAATCTCAGTAAGACAAGGGGTCCTCAAGGAGTCTCCACCCCAAGCTCACTTACATGTGTAATATAAGTTCTAAAAACAGTATTTACAATATAAGTTCCAAAATCATGCGATGCAGCAATTATTCATGTCATGTGTGCTTTCAAATCTACTGGCCAGAGAAATGTAGGAATACGTCTATGCCTACATGAGTACATGGATACTACCTGCACCTCACCCACATGCTTCTCCATCTTGTATGTACTACATACTCAGGATTGCCGTCTAGGTGGACACCACATGCATATCATAATGCTCATTACATATAAACAGCTCAACAGCATTTCAAAATAATCAAAGCATGTAACACAGCATGCATAAACCCATCCCCATGGGACATGGTGGAACATCAAAATGGCTAAACCGAGGACACGAAAGCTTACCTTGCAAGCTAGCTACCCAAGCCAAGAGTCCAACCACTCACAAGTCCACAAACAGCAGTATCACAATCTGATATGGACCAATAATACATCAATAATCATGTATCACAAGCATACAACTTAAAGATTACGCCTTTCCTTTACGTTTTACGTCTTAAGGCTTCCAACAAAGCCATAAGCCCTTAATCATGTGATTCTGACTTAGTTCATTAATTACAGAAGCCTAACTTCCTTAATCTAGGGTCCACAAACCCCCCAATTGCTTACTGTATGCACAGTAAAGCTACTGCTCTTCGAAATCCCAGAATATCCGGATATCTCATTGGAAATATCAGGATATCCCGTATCAGGATATCTCATTGGAAATATCAGGATATCCCATATCAGGATATCGCACTCGAAATATCAGGATATCCCATATCAGGATATCTCACTCGAAATATCAGGATATCCAATATCCGGATATCTCCCTCAGAATATCAGGATATCCCATATCCGGATATCTCACTCGAGATATCAGGATATCCCATATCCGGATATCTCACTCGAGATATCAGGATATCCCATATCCGGATATCTCACTCGAGATATCAGGATATCCAATATCCGGATATCTCACTCGAAATATCCGGATATTTCGCGACAGAATGCAGTTTCTGCATTTCGCGAAGATATCCTTCCAAGGTTCCATTTTTAACACTTCAACACGTTAAAGCATGCATCTTTAAGCATATACAAGTTCATTTAGGTGTTGGTTACTTCATTTTAACTTTTTACATGCCAAGACACCAACTTTAAGCATCATAAACTCATGATCATGGTGAGATAACTTACCAAAGTTCAAAACAGAGGCAAGGTGTGCTCTTGGAGCTCTCCCAAGGTTCCTCAAACTCAGCCTAAGTAGGAGCACGAAAATGGCACTTCAAGATGGGTTGTTGCACCACAAGAAGGCACTTTGAAGCTCACAATGACTACCACAAGGTAGCCATCACTAAAGCTCCAAACTCATGCTCACTAACTACACACACACAGCTTTCTCAACTCAGAATGATGGCCACAATGCAGCCCCAAGGTTAACTCTCACCCTCCCCAAGTGTTTGAGTGTGAAAGAAGAAGAAAAGGTGAAGACTTGGTGAAGGAGAAGCAATGGACAGCAGCCACCTCCCTTCAGCCACCCAAAACCCACGTAGAAGAAATAGTATGGCCTAGGGTTGTGTGCAAGTTTAGTATTTATAGGCACAAGCCACTAATCGCGCAGTATTAGCCTTAATCGCAAAGTAAAAGATATTGATCCCAAACTTCGGATTCTAGACCTACGCATTTTTCTAAGATTTGTCATATTTTTATTTTATTTTTCGGAGCACCTTTCCGGTACGCGCTTTTCCATAGCCAGTATCAGTTATGGCATCAGATTACGTCATTTTGACTTGAAACTTGTTTTACAAGTCCTACATAATATTCTAGTAATTATCATGCGTTCGTTATAATTTTCCGGGATACTTTTCCGGTACGCATTTATACCGAGTAGCAGAACCGGTATCTGCGCTTTTCTTCCAAAAAGCGACTTTCAGCATTTTTACTCACTCAATATAATTATCTAAGCCCATTAATAATTATTAAGGTCAATTATGGAATTATTTCCTAATTATCATAATTAGTTTACTAATTACCTTAATTAGCGGTGCGGGTTCTTACAATTAGGATGTTGAAAGACTCGTTTGAAATAAAAAAATCTTATAGACTTTGAAAGATTATTTAGAATTGCAGGGACTTTAAAGACATTTTTAAAAGAAATTGTTTTGCAATCAAGATTTCATATGATTGGATTTTAAAGGACTTGGGTGTCTCTTTGGTAACAATGCTTTCAAATCCATCAAGCTGACAATTCCGTGATTTGCAGGATCCACAAGATCCAACAGTTTTATGGGTTCCATGCTTTATCTGATACTGCAAAGTTTACCCTGACGTCTTTCCACATGGACGACAAGGCAGAAGAATGGTACCACTGGATGGATCGGAATGGTCGCTTGCGTACTTGGGATCAATTTCTGGGTGCACTTCGGGCCCAGTTTGGTCCTTCACGGTATTGAGATTTGCGTGGGGAATTGGGTCGTTTGACTCAGATTACCACCGTGGATGACTATCACACACAATTCGAACAATTGGCTAATCAGGTCATTGGTATTGACAATGTGACTCTCCAGAGCTATTTTGAGTCAAGCCTGAAATCGGATATTCGTAAAGAGGTCCGTATGCATCTCTCTGTCACATTAGAACAAGCAATTGACTTAGCAAAAATTGTGGAAGATAAATTGAATGACAAAAGTCCTGTCAGACCTTATTATAATAAGACACATACAGGGAACAATAGTAATAGTCAACTTACCTACACCTGCGAAACAGCTCAACCCTGGTGTTGCAGCAGCCAAGGGCAACCTACCCATTAAGAAGGTCACTGCAGCAGAAATGATGGACAGAAGGGATAAAGGTTTATGTTACTACTGCGATGAGAAGTTTAACAGGAATCATATTTGCAAGGGAAGAATGTTTATCATGCTAGTGCAAAATGAAGGGGATGAGAGCATCGAATGAGAGGATCAGGCAATAGCACAGGAACTTACTAATGCTGAAATTGGGGAAGCAGAAAGAACCATGCCCGAAATCAGTTTGCATGCTATGGCGGGTCAACATTCCACTAGCACACTGAGGATCAAAGGTAGAATTGATAATGCAACAGTCCAGATTTTGGGGGATGGTGGTTCAACCCACAACTTGATACAGGATCATTTGGTGAAATTTATTGGTTTGGAGACTAGACCCACGCAAAAATTTCAGGTGTTGGTGGGAAATGGGGAAGTCATGGACCGTTTGGGGGTATGTCTGAAGGTGAAATCGGAGATACAGGGCCATTCTTTTTGTCCTGATTTGTATGTCTTGCCCATCCAAGGAGCTGAAGCGGTCTTGGGAGTTCAGTGGTTATCCGAGTGGGGTGATGTGACCATAAATTACCAGCAATTGACCATGAAGTTCGTGCGCAATGGACACCCAATTGAGATCCAAGGGGAGTCTAACCTCAACTTGGAGGCGATTCAGCTGAACCAACTTCGAAGATTAACATCCTCCAACTCTGTGGCAAGCTTGTATCAACTTCATGCTATTGCGCAACATCCTACAGAACCAACAACTAGCAGATCAACACCTGACATCAGGGTGCAGCTGGTTTTAACCGAATTCCATGAAGTCTTTGATAAGCCCACCACTTTACCTCCTTATTGCCCAGAAGATCACCAAATTCACTTGGAACCTGCAACAAAAGCTGTTAGTGTCAAATCCTATCGATACCCACATTTGCAGAAAGCTGAAATAGAAAGAATGGTAAAGGAAATGCTGGAATCAGGGGTGATTCGCCCCAGCCTTAGCCCTTTCTCCTCTCCAGCCTTGCTTGTTAAAAAGAAAGATGGTACCTGGAAATTCTGTGTGGATTATCGAGCCCTTAACCAGGTGACTATAGCACATAGCTTCCCTATTCCTACGGTGGATGAGATGTTAGATGAGCTAGCAGGAGCAATAATTTTCTCCGAGATGGACCTCAGGTCTGGGTACCACCAGATACGTATGGTCGAGCAAGACATCTACAAGACCGCATTCCGCACACATGAGAGCCACTATGAGTTCGTCGTTATGCCTTTTGGGCTTACTAATGCCCCAGCTACATTCAAGGCATCATGCACTCGATACTGAAGGCATTTTTGCGGAAATTCGTTATCTCTTTTTTTTATGACATTTTGGTTTACAGCAGAACATTGGGAGATCATGTGGAACATCTGCGGGCAGTCTTGGCTTGTTTGAGGGCCAACCAGCTGTATGCCAAACTAGATAAGTGCTCTTTTGCTCAAACCGAAGAGGAGTACTTGGGACATGTGGTTGATGTTAAGGGAGTCCGACCAGATGAAGGTAAGGTTAAGGCCATTATGGAGTGGAAGGAGCCCAGCACACTGAAGCAACTGAGAGGGTTTCTTGGTTTGGCAGGATACTATCGCAAGTTTGTGAGGGGGTTTTCACAAATTGCAGCCCCTTTGACCAACCTCCTCCAAAGAGATGCGTTTCACTGGAACCCAGAAGCAGCACAAGCAATGACACGTGTAACAGCCCGTGTTAACCCGGATTGTTAACACACTATCGTATTAAGCCACACTTAATTAAAATGCGGAATAACTTTTTCTTTAATTCAATTATGACGTCATTAACTTAGCCAACTTGATTACTTAATCATTTTCATAAAAATACTGCCTGTATGTAAATTGCAAGACAACAAACTGAATACCTCGTACATAAATATAATAAGTGAGTATCTAAAGCCACAGGTCTACACAAGTAGCCTGGGTCAAAATCCTGATACTTTAATTACAACATTAACCTAAAAGACCAAAGTCAAACATGTGGCATGGACAAACCCCATGCTCACCAAATAAGGCAACAAAGCCCAATAACAGTCATAACATAAACTCAACAGAAAACATAAACAACAGTCGGAAATAAAAAAACAGCAGTCAGCATATCATCAAATCAACTCAGCTCTGGCCTCCTGCCACCCGAGCCCTCAACATTACCTGATCCTGAAATAAGCGTCCCCAAACGTGGGGTGAGATCTCTAACAAGAAATCTCAGTAAGACAAGGGGTCCTCAAGGAGTCTCCACCCCAAGCTCACTTACATGTGTAATATAAGTTCAAAAACAGTATTACAGTATAAGTTCTAAAATCATGCGATGCAGCAATTAATCATGTCATGTGTGCTTTCAAATCTACTGGCCAGAGAAATGTAGGAATACGTCTATGCCTACATGAGTACATGGATACTACCTGCACCTCACCCACATGCTTCTCCATCTTGTATGTACTACATACTCAGGATTGCCGTCTAGGTGGACACCACATGCATATCATAATGCTCATTACATATAAACAGCTCAACAGCATTTCCAAAATAATCAAAGCATGTAACACAGCATGCATAAACCCATCCCCATGGGACATGGTGGAACATCAAAATGGCTAAACCGAGGACACGAAAGCTTACCTTGCAAGCTAGCTATCCAAGCCAAGAGTCCAACCACTCACAAGTCCACAACAGCAGTATCACAATCTGATATGGACCAATAATACATTAATAATCATGCATCACAAGCATACAACTTAAAGACTACGCCTTTCTTTTACGTTTTACGTCTCAAGGCTTCCAACAAAGCCATAAGCCCTTAATCATGTGATTCTGACTTAGTTTATTAATTACAGAAGTCCAACTTTCTTAAACTTGGGTCCACACACACCCCATAGCTTACTGTTCATACAGTGAAGCTACTGTCTGCGCAGAACCCAGGATATCCGAATATCAGAAGGGGCATATCCGGACATGTCATATCCGGATATCACACTGGACATATCCGGATATGTCATATCCGGATACCCAGATCCCATATCCGGATATCAATATCCGGATATCATATCCGGATACTGATATCCGGATATCTGTTCGACAAATATCCGGATATCTCACGACAGAATGCAGTTTCTGCATTTCGTGAATATCCATCCCAAAGGTCCAACTTTTAACACATGTACACGTTAAAGCATGCATCTTTAGTTCATTTTAGGTTCATATACCTTATACCCTCTTGTTTACTCATTAAACATGGTCAAGACATCAACTTTAAGCATTATAAACCCATGATCATAGTGAGGTAACTTACCAAAGTTCAAAACAGAGGCAAGTTGTGCTCTTGGAGCCCTCTCAAGACACTTCAAACTCAGCCTAAGTATGAGCACGAAAATGGCACTTCAAGGTGGGTTCTTGCACCACAAGAAGGCACTTTGAAGCTTACAATGACTACCACAAAGTAGCCATCACTAAAGCTTCAAACTCAGCTCACTAACTACACACACACAGCAGTGGACACTGCCCAAGAACACTCCTTTCACTCTCACAAGGATGATCACAAGTGTGTAGGAAGGAAGAAGGAGGAGAAACCAAGCCAAAGATGAAAACTTGATCCTCAAAGGTTGAGGGAAAGGAATGGAACAGTGATCACACTCCCTCAGCCACCAACACTCACGTTCTGAATAAGGTCTGCCTAGGGTTGTGTGCTAATGTGTCTATTTATAGGCACATGACCACTAATCGCGCAGTATTAGCCTTAATAGCAAAGTAAAAGATATTGATCCCAAACTTTGGAATCAAGACCTACGCATTTTTCTAAGATTTGTCATATTTTTATTTTATTTTTCGGAGCACCTTTCCGGTACGCGCTTTTCCATAGCCAGTATCAGTTCTGGCATCAGATTACGTCATTTTGACTTGAAACTTGTTTTACAAGTCCTACATAATATTCTAGTAATTATCATGCATTCATTATAATTTTCCGGGATACTTTTCCGGTACGCATTTATACCGAGTATCAGAACCGGTATCTGCGCTTTTCTTCCGAAAAGCGACTTTCAGCATTTTTACTCACTCAATATAATTATCTAAGCCCATTAATAATTATTAGGGTCAATTATGGAATTATTTCCTAATTATCATAATTAATTCGCTAATTACCTTAATTAGCGGTGCGGGTTCTTACATTCACCCCACCTTTTTAAGGATTTTGTCCTCAAAATCAGAAACATACCTGTCTCGAAAGTCGGGATACTGTCGGAGAAGCTCGTCCTCTCGCTCCCAGGTACACTCCTCGGGAGTTCTTCCTGACCATTGTACTTTGACCATCGGAATGATCTTGCTCCTCAACTGCTTCTCGCCACGATCGAGAATCTTGAGTGGTCCGACGGGAGTCTTTAGGTTCTCCCGAACCTCCACATCATCCGGCTGCACCACGTGCGAAGGGTCTGCTATGTACTTTCGAAGCTGAGACACGTGAAACACGTCGTGGATGTTGGCGAGGTTCGGAGGTAAGGCGAGTCGATAGGCAACTGGTCCTACTCTACCAAGGATCTGGTAGGGCCCTATGAATCTCGGGCTCAACTTCCTCACGCCGAGTGCCCGTCCAACACCGGTGACAGGTGAAAGTTTCACAAACACGTGCTCACCCTCACTGAACTCCAGTGGTCGATGCTTGACATCGTAGTAGCTCTTCTGACGATTCTGCGCCTGCTTCAACTTTTCCCTGATCATTTGGATCTGTAGGGTAGTATCTTGGACAAAGTCCAAGCCGAATAGCTCTTTATCTCCAACCTCAGACCAGCAGGTAGGAGTCCGACACCTCCTACCGTACAGCGCCTCGTAGGGTGCCATGCCCAGACTAGCATGAAAACTGTTGTTGTACGAGAATTCAACCAACGGAAGGTACCTATCCCATGCAGAACCCTGCTCCAACGTGCAAGCTCTCAACATGTCCTCCAATGTCTGGATGGTCCGCTCAGTCTGTCCGTCAGTCTGAGGGTGATAGGCGGTACTCAATCTCAACTGCGTACCCAAAGCCTCCTGCAGCGCCTCCCAGAACCGAGATGTGAACTTCGGGTCCCTATCACTGATGATACTCTCGGGCACCCCGTGAAGCCTCACGATCTCGCGGACATATAGCTTGGCCAACTGCTCTGTAGTGAAGCTCACCTTCACTGGAAGAAAATGGGCAGACTTGGTCAATCTGTCCACAATGACCCAGATAGAGTCACAACCAGCCTGAGTTTTAGGCAATCCCACCACGAAGTCCATGGAAATACTCTCCCACTTCCACTGTGGAATCTCCAGAGGTTGAAGTTTACCAGACGGTTTCTGGTGCTCGATCTTTACTTTCTGACAAATAAGGCACTTGGACACGTAGACCGCTATGTCCTTCTTCATGCCCGGCCACCAAAAATTCCTTTTTAAGTCCTGGTACATTTTTGTGGCACCAGGGTGGATAGTGAACCGGCCTTTATGAGCCTCTGTCATAACCTCTTCGGTCAATGGCCCTCGAGGAATAACAATCCTCTTCTGGAACAGCAGCAATCCGTCATCGTTCCAAGACACACCGTCCTGGTTCTTCACATAATCGAGGCACTCTCTTTGCACTTGCGCCTCTTTGATCTTTTCCATCAGCTCATTAATCACCTCTGCTGTCTCCATCTCAAGCAGTGCACCCCCAAACAAGGAGTTCACTCTCAAGTCTCTGAACTTCTCGATCACCTCGTAGTCGTTCATCATTAAACTGGATAAGCTCACGGATTTCCGACTCAAAGCATCGGCTACCACATTGGCCTTGCCAGGATGATACCTCAACTCAAAGTCGTAGTCCTTCAAGAACTCCATCCATCTACGCTGTCTCATGTTCAACTCCTTCTGGTCAAACAGGTACTTCAGGCTCTTGTGATCACTGAATACAGCAAACTTCATGCCAAACAGGTAATGCCTCCAAATCTTGAAAGCAAAAACAATGGCTGCCAACTCCAAGTCGTGAGTCGGGTAGTTCTCCTCATGAGGTTTCAACTGTCTTGAAGCGTAAGCAACCGCTTTCCCTTTCTGCATCAGCACACAGCCAAGTCCTTTACCAGAGGCATCGCAGTACAACTCGAATTGCTCCGCAGGATCAGGAAGGACTAACACAGGAGCAGTAGTCAGTCTCTCCTTCAACTCCTGGAAACACTCCTCACACTCATGTGTCCACACGAATGGAGTCTCCTTCCGGGTAAGGCGAGTCATCGGTAGCACCATCTTGGAGAATCCCTCGATGAACCTCCGATAGTAGCCTGCCAAACCCAAGAAGCTTCTCACTTCTGTAACCGTCTTGGGCCTCTCCCAGTCCATCACGGCCTCAATCTTGTTAGGATCAACTGCAACTCCATTAGCAGAAATCACATGACCCAGAAATTTCACCGCCTTGAGCCAAAACTCGCATTTTGACGGCTTCGCATAGAGCTTCTTCTCTTTTAGCACTTGCAACACAATCTTCAAGTGCTCGGTATGCTCCTCCTCCGTCTTGGAGTAGATCAAGATGTCGTCAATGAAGACGATCACAAACTGATCCAGGTACGGCTGGAAGATTCTGTTCATGTAGTCCATGAACACTGCGGGTGCATTGGTGAGTCCAAACGGGATCACCAAGTACTCGTAGTGCCCGTACCTCGAGCGAAATGCTGTCTTTGGGACATCCTCCGGCTTTACCCGTATCTGATGATAACCGGACCGGAGATCGATCTTGGAATACACACAAGCACCCCTGAGCTGATCCAGCAAATCATCAATGCGTGGAAGAGGATACTTGTTCTTGATTGTCACCTTGTTCAACTGTCTGTAGTCGGTGCACAACCGCATGGTCCCATCTTTCTTTTTCACAAAATGACCGGTGCTCCCCAGGGAGACACACTCGGCCGAATAAAATCTTTTGCTGAAAGCTCCTCGATATGCTTCTTCAGCTCCGCCAACTCTGGTGGCGACATCCGGTATGGAGCCAACGATATAGGCCCCACACCAGGCAATAAGTCAATGGAGAACTCTATCTCCCTCTGTGGTGGAAACTCAGGAATCTCCTCAGGAAACACCTCGAGGAATTCCTTCACCACAGGAATGCCAGTGAGATCCTCCTGTGTCCCACTCACCAAACCTCCCAACATGACATAGCCAAATGCCCCTGCTCTCAAGGCCCTCCTCGCCTGCAGGACTGAAATGAACGGTGAGGAACTGGCTGTGGACCCACCCGGAGACATCACCACTTTCTTGGCACAACAGTCAATCATTGCACAGTTTCTGGACAACCAATCCATGCCCAAAATAATCTGAAGGTTGGCCATCGGTAATCCTATCAGATCTACCAAGAAGTCACGGCCATCCCACTGAAACGCTACATCGCGATGAACAGTGGAGGTCAAACATTTTTCTCCGGTGGCGGTGGTAACCCGCATCGGTGGAGAAAGCACATCACTGGGCAACTCAAGCCCCACAGCAATAGGGGTAGCAACAAAAGAGTGCGTTGCCCCGGAATCAAATAAAACATCAATAGCTGATCCACCAATGGTAACAGTACCTCTGACCAGGTTCGGAGCTCTGTCCGACTGCTGACGATCAAGTGTGTAGACTCGTCCGGTAGTAGGTGGCACGGCTGGTGCCCCAGTAGGAACCATCTGCAATGGCACAGCCTGCACTGCAGCAACTCTCGCCGTCGGGCAATCTCTCGAGTAGTGGCCCTCCTTGCCACACTGGAAGCAAATCAGCTGCCCGGTAGAACACGGCCCAAAATGTGACTTCCCGCATCCCGAACATCTGGGAGCAGGAGGTCTAGCGGCGTTCCCCAGAGTAGCAGTCTTTCTAAACTGATTTGGCGCTTGCTTAGCCGCCATCTGCTTGCCCTTGCCCTTGTTCGCAAAATTTTTACTCTTCCAGGGAGTGGAACCGCCGGTACCCTGTGGTACCTCCATCTTGGCCTTCTTGGCCTTACTCGTGCTGTAGAAGTCCTCAATATCACGACACTGCTGGACCAGTGTCCCAAAATCTCTGGATGCAGACCCAGCTAAGTAACCAGCAATATCCTCATTAAGTCCCCTGCGCAACTTAGCAGCCAAGAATGTAGGAGTAGGCCTCGCCATCCTGAAGTGTGAAAACTTCACCAGCTCATTAAACTTGGCCAGGTACTCGTCAACAGACAACGAGCCCTGTACCAACCGGTCAAACTCCCCCTGCTTCCTCTCTTGTGAGTCATAAGGGAAGTACTGACCCAGGAAGCTCTCCTCGAAGAATGGCCACGTCATCACATGGCCCTGCATCTCGTAGACCTGAGAAAGGTTGGTCCACCACTCATGGGCCTCGCCCTCCAGCATATAAGTGGCGAACAACAGCTTCTGCGGATCGGTGCACTGCATGATCCGGAAAATCTTGTCTAGCGCCTGAAGCCATCTAGCAGCAGCAATGGGATCATACGATCCGTCGAATGAAGGTGGCTTATGCTTGCGGAAAGCATTCAGCCGGCGATCGATCTCGTCACGATCCTCAGCAAGTACGGGGATAGTCTGCATGGCCCCCGTCAAGTGACTACCCTCACCCATCTGGCTCTGGGTGTCCTCCTGTTGACTAGGCGGAGGTGGAGGCGGTGGCGGCGGTGGAGGTGGTGGAGGACCCTGGCCCGCAGCAGGACCAGCCCTCAACTCCTCCAACATGACCCTCATCATCGTCATGTTGGCCATCCGGTTCTCCTCCAGAACCTCTGCCGTGGTTTGCCGGTTCGCATCTCGAATTGCGTCCAGCATCGCCCGGTTCGCCAGCCTCGTGGCTTCCTGGTCGGCTAGTCGGGCCGCCTGCATCTCAGCTAATGCAGCCAGGACAGGATCCGTCTGATCCTCGCTCGTACTCGTGTTCCTCCTCGGTGGCACCATGACTCTGCACAAGTTACACAAAGAATGAGTTGATCAGGCCCACGCCATGTGGTCACATATGCATTATCATGAAACACACCATCCAGAGAGAACACAAAGTAGACACGCAACGACACATCCTAAGTTATTGCAATACATACAGGCTTTTCCCTAGAAAGTGCTCTGATACCATAAAATGTAACAGCCCGTGTTAACCCGGATTGTTAACACACTATCGTATTAAGCCACGCTTAATTAAAATGCGGAATAACTTTTTCTTTAATTCAATTATGACGTCATTAACTTAGCCAACTTGATTACTTAATCATTTTCATAAAAATACTGCCTGTATGTAAATTGCAAGACAACAAACTGAATACCTCGTACATAAATATAATAAGTGAGTATCTAAAGCCACAGGTCTACACAAGTAGCCTGGGTCAAAATCCTGATACTTTAATTACAACATTAACCTAAAAGACCAAAGTCAAACATGTGGCATGGACAAACCCCATGCTCACCAAATAAGGCAACAAAGCCCAATAACAGTCATAACATAAACTCAACAGAAAACATAAACAACAGTCGGAAATAAAAACAGCAGTCAGCATATCATCAAATCAACTCAGCTCTGGCCTCCTGCCACCCGAGCCCTCAACATTACCTGATCCTGAAATAAGCGTCCCCAAACGTGGGGTGAGATCTCTAACAAGAAATCTCAGTAAGACAAGGGGTCCTCAAGGAGTCTCCACCCCAAGCTCACTTACATGTGTAATATAAGTTCAAAAACAGTATTACAGTATAAGTTCTAAAATCATGCGATGCAGCAATTAATCATGTCATGTGTGCTTTCAAATCTACTGGCCAGAGAAATGTAGGAATACGTCTATGCCTACATGAGTACATGGATACTACCTGCACCTCACCCACATGCTTCTCCATCTTGTATGTACTACATACTCAGGATTGCCGTCTAGGTGGACACCACATGCATATCATAATGCTCATTACATATAAACAGCTCAACAGCATTTCCAAAATAATCAAAGCATGTAACACAGCATGCATAAACCCATCCCCATGGGACATGGTGGAACATCAAAATGGCTAAACCGAGGACACGAAAGCTTACCTTGCAAGCTAGCTATCCAAGCCAAGAGTCCAACCACTCACAAGTCCACAACAGCAGTATCACAATCTGATATGGACCAATAATACATTAATAATCATGCATCACAAGCATACAACTTAAAGACTACGCCTTTCTTTTACGTTTTATGTCTCAAGGCTTCCAACAAAGCCATAAGCCCTTAATCATGTGATTCTGACTTAGTTTATTAATTACAGAAGTCCAACTTTCTTAAACTTGGGTCCACACACACCCCATAGCTTACTGTTCATACAGTGAAGCTACTGTCTGCGCAGAACCTAGGATATCCGGATATCAGAAGGGGCATATCCGGATATGTCATATCCGGATATCACACTGGACATATCCGGATATGTCATATCCGGATACCCAGATCCCATATCCGGATATCAATATCCGGATATCATATCCGGATACTGATATCCGGATATCTGTTCGACAAATATCCGGATATCTCACGACAGAATGCAGTTTCTGCATTTCGTGAATATCCATCCCAAAGGTCCAACTTTTAACACATGTACACGTTAAAGCATGCATCTTTAGTTCATTTTAGGTTCATATACCTTATACCCTCTTGTTTACTCATTAAACATGGTCAAGACATCAACTTTAAGCATTATAAACCCATGATCATAGTGAGGTAACTTACCAAAGTTCAAAACAGAGGCAAGTTGTGCTCTTGGAGCCCTCTCAAGACACTTCAAACTCAGCCTAAGTATGAGCACGAAAATGGCACTTCAAGGTGGGTTCTTGCACCACAAGAAGGCACTTTGAAGCTTACAATGACTACCACAAAGTAGCCATCACTAAAGCTTCAAACTCAGCTCACTAACTACACACACACAGCAGTGGACACTGCCCAAGAACACTCCTTTCACTCTCACAAGGATGATCACAAGTGTGTAGGAAGGAAGAAGGAGGAGAAACCAAGCCAAAGATGAAAACTTGATCCTCAAAGGTTGAGGGAAAGGAATGGAACAGTGATCACACTCCCTCAGCCACCAACACTCACGTTCTGAATAAGGTCTGCCTAGGGTTGTGTGCTAATGTGTCTATTTATAGGCACATGGCCACTAATCGCACAGTATTAGCCTTAATAGCAAAGTAAAAGATATTGATCCCAAACTTTGGAATCAAGACCTACGCATTTTTCTAAGATTTGTCATATTTTTATTTTATTTTTCGGAGCACCTTTCCGGTACGCGCTTTTCCATAGCCAGTATCAGTTCTGGCATCAGATTACGTCATTTTGACTTGAAACTTGTTTTACAAGTCCTACATAATATTCTAGTAATTATCATGCATTCATTATAATTTTCCGGGATACTTTTCCGGTACGCATTTATACCGAGTAGCAGAACCGGTATCTGCGCTTTTCTTCCGAAAAGCGACTTTCAGCATTTTTACTCACTCAATATAATTATCTAAGCCCATTAATAATTATTAGGGTCAATTATGGAATTATTTCCTAATTATCATAATTAATTCGCTAATTACCTTAATTAGCGGTGCGGGTTCTTACAACACGCTTAAAAGAAGCCCTATCCAATCACCCTGTGTTGGCTCTACCAGATTTCAGTCAACCCTTTATCCTCAGCACTGATGCATCTGGGGTTGGGATTGGAGCCGTGCTAAGCCAAAACAACCAACCCATTGCGTATTTCAGCCGCAAGTTGTCACAGAAAATGCAACAAGCCTCTACCTATGTCAGAGAATTATTTGCTATAACAGAAGGAGTAGCCAAGTTTCGCCAATATTTGCTGGGTAGCAAATTTACCATTCGCACAGACCAGCATAGCTTTAAGGATTTGATGGATCATGACATCCAAACTCCTGAGCAGTAACATTTCTTAGTTAAATTGTTGGGCTACGATTACACCATTGAATATTACCCTGGAGCTGTTAACCGGGTTGTGGATGCCTTATCAAGAGTCTATGAAGGAGAAAATACCAAGGAGACAGGATAGGCCGCCATTATGAATTTATCCACCCTAATTAACCCCCTGTTGAATTCCATCAAAGAAGAAGTTAAGGTAAAATCTGAGTTGATCAAACTTACAACAGGCATTACCGAAAACAATGAGGGGTTTGAGAATTATACCTTCAAGGATAGCTTATTGTTCTTCAAGGGGCGTATAGTGCTTGCCAGTAATTCTGAACTGCGAGCTTCTATCCTCCATGAATTTCATTCTACACTAGTTGGCGGTCATGGTGGAATCTGCAAGAGACTGCATAGATTATCCACCCATTTTTATTGGCCCAATATGAAACTTGATGTGCAAGAATTTGTGCGTACGTGCCCCGTATGACAAGTGACCAAATACCAACTACTCTCCCCAGCCGGGTTGCTACAGCCCCTCACCATCCCAAAGGCAGTATGGGAGGAACTCTCCATGGACTTTATAGTTGGTTTACCACCATCGGAAGGTAAGACTACTATAATGGTTGTTGTCGATCGTCTGTCTAAGTACTCCCATTTCTCCGCTTTACAGGGAAATTTCACTGCTTCACAGGTTGCATCTGTGTTTGTATCTGATATTTGCCGTCACCATGGAATTCCTCGTTCCATCGTCTCTGATCGCGACCGCGTCTTTATCAGCAAATTCTGGCAAGAGGTAACCAAATTGAGTAAAACACAGCTGCATTTCAGCACTGCCAACCGCCCCGAGACCGACGGCCAGACAGAGATTACTAACCGTGGATTGGAGCAGTACCTTAGATGCTATGCCATGGACAACCCAAAGACTTGGGCACAATACCTTCCATGGGCCGAATTTTCTTACAATTCCTCTTATCATTCCTCCATAGGTTATAGTCCCTTTCAAGTTCTGTATGGTCGTGTTCCACCACCATTACAACCGTATGAAGGTACCACATCAGTTATTGAAGCAGTTGACACACTGCTTACTCAACGGGACCACATCATTCGCCAACTCAGAGAGAACCTTCACCGAACTTGACACCGCATGAAGACACAAGCTGACAAGAATCGTCGCGATGTTCAGTTTGTCGTCGGAGATCAGGTATTGGTGAAGCTGCAGCCATATCGTCAGAAATTCGTTCGCAACCAAACCTTTTCCAAGCTCCGACGCCGGTACTATGGTCCATTCCCCATATCCGAGCGGATCGGCCCTGTCGCCTATCGCCTGACTCTGCCTGAAGGATCTTGCATCCATCCGGCTTTCCACATCTCCTTATTGAAGGCTTATCGTCAAAATCTCTTTTTTCACCCTCTACCATTACCTCAGGTGGCTTGGGAGAATCATCCAGTGACAAAACCCGTGGCCATCCTCCGTTCACGCATAGTACCGCGAGGCAAGGTTCCAGATTTACAGCTCTTGGTTCAATGGCGTGGCTTACCTCTAGAAGATGCCTCGTGGATACCTCTTTCTGAGTCTCTTCAAGCCTTTCCTCAGTTCGATCTTGAGGGCAAGCTTGAATCTTTAAGGGAGGAGGGATCTGATACAACCCTTATACTGGACGAACACAAGACGGGTAACAGAGAGGTTGTCGGTGATAATGTTGATGAAACGCATGAGGCATAACCACTTGAGATAGAGGAAGCGATGGGTCAACAAGATGAGTCAGAGACAGTTGGTCCAAGGAGAGGCACAAGGGCCAGAGTGCGTGCCAGGTGGACTGAAGAGAATGTTATGTGAGCTTGGGCCACTTGAACTCAAGCCCAACTCATTACCTATTAGCAGCTATCTTAGTAACACTTGTAATAATGAGCCTTAACTTGTAGGAGCCCAACGTAGGAACTACTGGTTCATCTCTTTAATTAGGAAACCCTTCTCTAAGGAGGGTAGCGTAAAGTTGTAACAGAATTCTCCTTCTCCCTCTAAAATTGCTGGAGTTGCTGGCATCCTCGAATTGTCATTGGTCTTTTCATTAATATATAGAATTTCCTTCTTAATTGTTGTCTAGCACTATCATAGCATTATACAAAAACATGTTTGAGAGACATGAGGAAGATTCTGATGGCAAAAATTTGAGATAAATTGACGATCCTCTTGGTAATGGCCTCCAATTGCGACCCTCTTCTGTTGTGTCTATATTGTAGGCGAAGCGAAAAAACATGAAGAAAAGAATGAGTTCTGTAGTAGAAAAAAAATAGTTTTTAAAAGAGGAGAGCTGGTACATGAATCAATTTTATGAGGGAAGAGAACGACAATGTGTTTTGGTAATTCACACGAAACTTAACGAAATTGGATGTCTCCTTTAACAGATATATTTATTTTTTTAAAATATATAGTATGACTAGATTAATTGTTTTAATTAAAACAAAAGGGTGGTTTTCTGAATGGTGATCAAAGTTCAGGGTGTTAAATTATAATTTAGCTAAATATATATAGATACTCGTAATTAGAGGTGTAAATGAGGTGTATTGAGTTATATTTTAGTTTAAAAATATTAAATATGAGTAAAATATTTTAAATCTAGTGTGATATGATAATATGGTATAAGCACTAAATTAGATTTAAAAAACTAAAGATCTCCCTTAAATATATTAGCCTTTTTATTAGGCTAGATCGTTTATTTGTGAGGAAATGACTCAAATGAATTGGCTTAGCAATAAGTGCCACTTATATACCCAAAACAATAATATCTGTTGTTACCTTTTGCATCTTGTCATCTTGATATGAAATCAAATATGTAGTTCATTTTTTTCGTCTTTTGTGGATGAAGAAGCATTCTATTTTATTTTTATTTTTTTAAATCTTTATTCCCTTCTTGTTGGATTCTGGGTTCCTCAAGTGAGTAGGTATTAAATTATTGTCATAGTTGTCAGATATATAAAAAGGATTTGATTTTCTCATGTTGCATAAGAATTCAATTCTCATGTTATGACTTAACTAGTGGTGGGTCTCACATTTATTAAAAAAAAAACAAAAAAATCTTGCACGCAAATCGAAGGGTCACAATATGAGAAAATATTTTCTCATATAAAAAAATGAAAAATGAAAAATGGTTTTTATTGGACCTGTACATATGCAGGTGAACTGTTTACTGTTTACTGCTTATATCGAAACCTGAACTAAATATTAATGACTAGTAATCTTAGTAGTAGTACTTTGGACCACATATTCTTCAATTTCATGAGGCCAGCTATTCTGTAATTGACACATGCACATTCAAGGAGTTTGTTGTGTTACTCAAAATGAATTCACACGAGCGATCGATAGGTGAAGAAACAAAGAAATAGCTGGAAAATAAATGTGAAGCACTCTATTAATTAAATGCTTATATTTTATTAGATAAATATAATATGAAATCATTAATGTAACGTTACTTAATTTTTGAATGATTTTCTACATGGAAATAATTGTCTTATGTTGCATAAGATTGCAATAGAGACAAGATAGTGTGATCCATTATTTTATTTTTTTTAAAAAGAAAAAATAGTGAATCCACTATTTTTTTTCTATTGCAACATAAGATAAATAGATCTCTTTTTGAAAAAGTATAATAATATGGAGTTTCTTAACACATGTACAAATTTGGTATTTCGTCAATCTTTCAAACTCAGTAGACTTTTGTGTGAGGGGATATACTAGATAAATATAAAAACAATTAAAAAGGCATATAATTGACAACTTTAAGTTTTAGGGTTGGTTGTGTTCTTTAATACGGACATCATCTTTCCATTGTTTAATTCTTTAATGCGGACATCAACTTTAAGATTTAGGAAATGGATTCTCTCATTAAAAAAAATAATAATAATAATATGTTCACGTGGGAAGATCACATTCATACAAAAATGAATCAACGGTTATAATTTTATAACTATTTATTTTAATATTTTTTTCTCTCTTTTCACCCTATCATTATGATTCTCACATAATCATGTGATTTTTTTTTTCTTCCCAACATTAGAGCATACAGATCCCTCTGATACTATATAAGAGTATCATAAATGATTGAGAGTGTAATATATAACAGTAGTGAAACAAAAAAGAGCTAATGTAACCACAATATTTGAGAATAAAGCAGTAACTCACATTTGTTGGACATTTTAAGCATTCTGCAACTTTGAATCTGCATATGAATTCTATGTGGATGATGTTGCTGGTGTTCTAAGGTGGAGAAAGAGGCATGCTAGATCATTATTGAATACATATAATAATAGCTTTCCTAGTACAGAAGATTTGTCTATTGCAATAAAGAAATACTACTGAACTTGTAACTAGACCCGGTGAAATTCATATTGGTTGCAGCCATGTTATCACAATGGGGCTTCTCACACTGTGCACACCATCCTTCCATACCAGAGCTCCAAACTCAGGTGTTTTTTGCCGAGACTTTGTTGTGAAGGTAACCTTGTAAGATAGCTTCTGGTTTTTTCGGGTATAATTCAAGGTTTCTGGCTCAACTTTAACAGAAGCACCTTTGAATGGTGACACCATAACATGGTATTTAGAAACAGGAGGGCCAACATTGGTGACAGTTCTATGAACTGTCAAAACTGAAATGGAAGTTTTCTCAGGAAACACTAATGATATAGCTGGGTAGTTCAAGTCCCCTGGATTGGCAAGAGAGTGTTTACAAGATCTGTTTGAGTATTTGGCAAAAACTGCAAGCTGAGTTGGAGTTAGCTTCTGTGTGCATAGGAATTCAAAGTAATCCTGTGGCTCAATGTCATAGACTAAACCTGGGTCAAGAGCACTAATGGGGTTAATGTGTCCAGCACCATGATCATAAGGACTTGAAGGTTCAGCAGTTGAGGCATCTCTTAGAGGGTTCATGGTGTTGTCATAAACATGAGCTGTTGTCATCAAGGCAGATTTTATAGCTGCTGGACTCCATTCTGGATGCTTAGCCTTGAGCAATGCTGCTATCCCACTCACATGTGGGCATGACATTGAGGTTCCAGAGAGTATATTGAACTTCACTCTCCTTTGGTCTGTTGGCAAACTTGATGGACCAATGACTTCACTCCAAGCAGCAAGAATGTTCACCCCAGGAGCTACTAAATCAGGCTTCAGAATTTCAAGTGTGAGAAAATTAGGCCCTCTTGATGAAAATGCTGCTACAACAGGAGATGGTCTAATCCCCAACCTTGTTCCAAGAAAATCTAGAGTTGCAGTGGCATTTTTATTTGTTAAGACAAAATGTTTGAGCTCCTTCCCTTCTTTCTCTCCTATTGCAACTGCTGGAAGGAGGTGACAATCTGCAACCAACTCTTCTCCATTAGCTGCAGTGTTTGTAAGAATCATTCCCACACCTCCTGCACTTTTCACAGCATGACCCTTTTGCACTCTAGGACTAAGGCCTCTGTCACAAATTACAATCTTTCCTGAAACCACTTGAGGTTTCAAAGTCCCTTCCAAGCACAGAGATCTTGGATCAAGGCTGCTTGAGTTACTGCCCAAGTATACCAAAGGGTATTGTTTCTTAATTGATGGCATACCTTGCCCTTTATAGAGTGAAACTCCAGTAACATTTTGTCCATTCCCAAGCTTAACATCTGCAGGAAAATCTCTATCCATTGTGCTGGCTCCAACTGTTGTGATCCAAGGTGACACATTGGTGATGCTAACAGGGTCAGGTCCAGCATTTCCAGCAGAACATGAAACAAAAACTCCCATCTCCATTGCTCCAAATGCAGCTACAGATAAACTATCATGGTAATAAGAGGAGACTCCACCACCCAAAGAGATGGATAAAACATTCACTCCATCAGCTACAGCTTTATCAATAGCTGACAGAATATCTGAGCTGAAGCACCCACCAATCCAACAGACTTTGTAAGCTGCAACTCTTGCTCTTGGTGCCATTCCTCTTGCTGTGCCATAAGCATAGCCTAGAAGGTTAGCCCCAAGCACAGGAGACCCAGCAACTGTAGCTGCAGTGTGAGTGCCATGACCAACTTGATCTCTTGGTGATTTATACTCTTTTTGCTCATTAATTTTACCTGTTGCTGCTTCATATCCATGGTAGAACACTCTTGCCCCCACAATCTTTTTATTGCAGTGATGTTTTCTGAAGCCTGGTCCTATCTCACAGGCACCTTTCCAGTGAGCAGGTACTGGTTTCATGCCAGTATCATTGAAGCTTTCACTCTCTGGCCAAATTCCAGTGTCTAACACTCCCACTATAACATCATAGTCAGCTAGTTTTTCTGACCAGATGTTAGTGCTTTGTGCTCTTTCAAGCCCAAGGAACTTGGGACTTCTTGTTGTGTGTAGCTCATACTTTGTATCAGGGAATATGGCCACAACACCTTCTTCAGCCTCTAGCTTCTCAACTTCTTCTCCACTCAATTTGGCTGCAACACCATGAAAAGCATTCTGGTAAGTGTAAATTATTCTTTGTTCATTGTCCATATCAGCTTCTAGAGATGTGGACAGTGCTGATTTCACTTTTGAAGAATACCATTCAAGGTGATTGGAGAAGGTTTTTGGCATTGCTGACTTATCCATTTGAATGAGATAAGTCTTCTTAACAAATTGAGCATTTGTTGAGAACATTATGCCGAATAGAAGATAGATTGTTAGAATGCAACCCATATTTTCAAATGGAATCTTGGCCATTTTACATGATGGGAAGGAGAAAGCTAAGGTTTTTGAAGAAGGGTGTTTGTGTTGAAAGGGAAGAAGGGTGAATAGAATTAAATAGGGGTTTATGGCTTATTAACTTGTATGTGTTTATAAGGTTGAAATATTAAATAGAATGGAGAGGGAGTGACCTTCCCTGTACCCTGGCAATAAAGGTGTGTGGTTGTTATCTGATTGTCCAATTTGAATGGAGAGTTATAAGATTCACCTAGTGGCTGGTGCTAGAAGTTAATATAGTTAAGTTGCTCTGACATATGAGCGACACTGTTTTTTTATTTTTGGGAAAAGTTCATCAATGCTCCTGTGGTTTGCTTCAAAATCATCTATGGCCCTGTGGTTTTTTTTCTATCACATATGCCCTTGTGCTTTGTAAAATATAAGAAACGACATGGACATATGTGATAAAAAACATACCCTTTTACAAACCACAAGGGCATATGTGATCAGAAAAAAACCACAGGGTCATAAGTAATTGTGGAGTAAACCACAGGGACATTAGTGAACTTTTTGTTATTGAAGACAGTGGGTGATATTAAATCACTATAGCCTTGAACCCATGTATTGAACAGAAGGGGTAGATCATCAGAGTTATCATTGTGCAATAATAAAAAATAAGAACAGATTTACTTGTAGTCAGAATACAGAATCAGACAGATCAATGTATGCAGTAGAGGAATTAAATCCGAGCCCACAGGAAGTGTCTCCTTAAGACAATTTGCCCCCTCACTGATGCCTAAGGTTGATGGACACTTGTCTCCCAGGATAGAACGGATTTCATCTGAAGAATGGTGGCACTACCAATCAACAGCCCTGTAAAGAACCTTGGGATACACCAACCCAAAAGCTAGCTCAAAGGATGGGAGTGCCCAAGGCCTTATAAACTCCACATTAGTTGCACATACAACCAATGTTGAGACTATATATCTCAACACGCCCCTTCACACGAGAGCCCATTGGACTTGAAGAGTGGATGATGCAACAGGCCCAACCTACCTGTGCTAAGAGAGTCCACAAGAGAAAGTGGGGGACGACAAGGCTCTGATACCATGTAACGAACCTTGGGATACACCACCCCAAAAGCTAGCTCAAAGGATGGGAGTGCCCAAGGCCTTATAAACTCCACATTAGTTGCACATACAACCAATGTGAGACTATATATCTCAACAAGCCCAAACGAACACAACAATATGCCAGAAGAATTCACACTGGAGGATGAACAACAGTATGCAATACCGGAAGAACAAAAATTCCGGCAGAGTTTATAGTGCAGAAAAATCGGATTGGATTTCTGAATGTGTCAGTATCTATTTATAGACACTGACCGGTCACGATGAACAGTTGCCGGCGGCGAACCGCCGTGTCTGACGGCGGCGAATGGGTGTGACCGGCGACCGTTCCGACGAACAGGTACAACCGATGATCAAAAACTGCTCAAAAAACCGGCGGGAAGCAACGTTTGGACACACAACCGAACTGGACCGAGCCGGCCGGACGGGCGGGCGGCGGGGGTGAACCAAAGCCCACCTATCTCCTCCCCCTACATAAAATATGTAGTGACCCAAGGGCCAATTAAAGGGATGGAGGTGAGAGCTTATATACTCTCTCACTTCCTACTAATTGTCCAATGTGGGACTTGTTAAAAACCCACACAACTCTTCATCTTCCCTTTTTTCTCTTTTCTTTATTAACCCACTTCTTATTCATAACCAATGGATCATTGTACATTAATTCTCTCATTAATTCCAACACTTTTCCCTTTATTTTTTTATTTTTTCACTAGTTCATTGATTAATCGATCAATCCAGTCAAGTCTAGCAGGATCACAAGGACCGTAAATCTATTCCTACCAAGTTTTTACACATTGCACATTCAGGACTCGAATTCAAAATCACTAGTTAATCTAAAACAACTCCTTACATGCTGATTCACGTATTTCATGGTAGATGTTGCTTCACCATTTTTCTTGGTTGATGCTGTTTGCGCTTTGCACTTCAAACAATTCCTTCACTCATGCTTATGAACAAGTAGCTTCGTGCGAGTTTAAGGACCTCTAAACTATTTTCAGCTAACTAGTTATTTACACAATTCTTGTTATAGTCATGATTTTACAATTGTAACTAAAATGGTAGTTGTGTAAGGTGAAATCGATTGAATTCGTTTGGTAAAAGTTTATAATGAAATAAAGAACTTTTAAATGTTTTCTTGACTAACAGTGACAAAATGCTTTTTGATATAGAATTAACCTGATTTTCATTAAAATCGAAAGCAACTCCATTGGGTTGACATGACCAAAAAAAAAAAAAAAAATCACTGTTCAGCATATAAGCAACTTTTTTGTCATCTATTAATTTCAAGCTAATGGGATCTCATGTCGGCATATTTGCATCAAGTGTTAAAATGTTAGCATTTGGCTTCCAGATGGGGAATGAATCATATTCTCACTAGATTTCTTAGTTTAATTTGGCAACATAAAATGATGAACATATTTAGCTGTTTTACTTTAAAAAGGGTATTCAAATATTATTGAAATTGTAAATGATTTGTACAAAGGGCTCTCTATTCATAGAGAATTCTTGACCTAATGGGCTTGTCACAATACAACAAATTAATGACTAAATAATAACTAAATAATGACTAAATAATAACTAATTAATGACTAATTAATGACTAAATAATTATTATTTACAACACTCCCACTCAAGCTGAGGAATAGATATTTATCATTCCCAGCTTGCTAGTAAGCTCTTGAAATCTTTTTGAAGGAAGTTTCTTTGTCAATACATCAGCTAATTGACGCCCAGTGGGGATGTAAGGAGTGGTAATCAGCCCCACTATCAAGTTTCTCTTTGATGAAATGGCGGTTGACCTCAATATGTTTAATCCGATTATGTTGAACTTGATTATGAGCTATATAAATGGCAGACTTATTATCACATAGCAGCTTCATAGGTCCCTCACATTTTATTTTGAGATCATCAAGTACAATTTTTAGCCACAGTAACTCACAAATGCCTTGAGCCATAGCT
The DNA here is from genome assembly GCA_032173675.1 of Gastrolobium villosum. Lineage (NCBI taxonomy): Eukaryota > Viridiplantae > Streptophyta > Magnoliopsida > Fabales > Fabaceae > Gastrolobium > Gastrolobium villosum. The sequence goes on along the minus strand of JAVKPL010013414.1, from coordinate 10,634 downwards.
CAAAATTCAGCTTCTGCACTTGATCTGGCGACCACATCTTGTTTCTTACTTCTCCATGTCACCAAGTTACCGCAAAGAAACATGCAGTAACCAGTGGTAGAACGACGATCAGTCACGGATCCAGCATAATCAGCATCAGTGTAAACTTCTAAAGAGAGATTTCCATCACGTCGGAATAACAATCATTTACCAGGAGTAGCTTTAAGATACTGAAGAATTTTCTCTAGTGTTTCTCCTTTGGATTGTGCATAAATTGACTGACAACACTAACAGCATAAGCTAGGTCTGGTCTAGTATGAGCTAGATATATCAATTTTGCAACTAGCCGTTGATATTGTCCTTTATCAACCGGAGGACTCTCCTCTTCATAGCCTATCTTGTGATTCTACTCAATAGGAGTATTAGAGGGTTTACACCCGAGCTTTCCCGCTTCTTTGAGAACATCAAGAACATATTTCCTCTGGTTGATAAAAATTCCTTTCCTTGAATGAGCTATTTCTATCCCTAGGAAATATCTCAGTTTCCCAAGGTCTTTGACTTCAAACTCAGAGGCAAGCCGTGTTTGTAGAATTTGTCTCTCCATAAAATCATCATCTGTGATAATAATATCATCAACATATACAAGGAGCACAGTAAGCTTCCCATTATGGGAGTGCTTGAAGAAAAGAGTGTGATCTCCTTGACTCTGTCTGTATCTTAAGGTCATCATAACCTTAGTAAACCTTCCAAACCAGACACGAGGTGACTGCTTCAATCCATACAAGGCCTTTTTTAATCTACAAACTTTATTTTCTCCCTTCACAGAATCAAAACCAGGCGGGATTTCCATGTAAACTTCTTCTAACTCACCATTGAGGAAAGCATTTTTCACATCAAATTGATTTATATCCCAATTGTAATGGGCAGCAAGGGATAACAAGACTCTCACTGTATTCATCTTTGCAACTAGAGCAAAGGTTTCTTCATAATCAATGCCATAGGTTTGAGTGTAACCTTTGGCAACTAATCGAGCCTTGTATCTCTCAAGAGTTCCATCAGAATTATATTTCAGGGCATAAACCCATCTGCACCCTACTGCTTTCTTTCCGTTAGGTTTATCAATAACCGCCCATGTTTTATTTTTCTCCAACGCATTCATCTCCTCTTGCATGGCTTGAACCCAATTCCCATCTTTCAAGGTTTCATGTACTGATTTTGGGATTGCAATAGAGTCTAGTGCTTAAACAAAGCTTTTGTGCTGCACAGAAAGATTAGCAGAGGAAACAAAATGGGAGATAGGGTATTGAGTACAAGAGGGACAGGAGGAACAAGATATCTTGGGACAAGATCTTTTTCATTTTCTAATATCAATGGGTAAATCATCAGAATAAGTAGTAATGGGTAAGTCATCAGAAGTATTAACATCATGATCAGAAATATGAGATTCAGAACTTACCAGTGGTTCAGACAATTGAGGCAATGTGGGTTGTTTCCTTCTTTGATATACCAACTCAAGTGTCATAATCTTCTGTATCTCTGGTGTATTTGATGTATCAGTCACAGGAGGATTACTCACAGGAGGATCAGACACAGGAGGAACAGGAACAAGAAGAGGAGACACTGACACAGGTAAAACAGTAGATACTGAAGATTCAAGCTCAAAGAAGGGAGGTGATGAGTTTTCTGGTGAAATATTCTCCCCCTGAAGATGAGGACCTTGGAAAAAGGACTCAGATTCCTGAAATGTAACATCCATAGAAACAAAAAATTCCCTACTACCAGGGTGATAGCACTTGAAGCCCTTCTTATCAGGAACATAACCAAGAAAGACACATTTAATAGCCCTAGGGTCCAACTTACTGCGATGATGTTTATGGACACTCGTGGAGGAAGACTCATAGTTGGAATAGAAGGGAAAAAAGCAGTTATAAAGTGAATAGGACTTACATGGTCAAGTACCCGAGTGGGTAAACGGTGATCAAAAATGCTGCAGTAAGAATAGCATCTCCCCAATAGTATTTGGGTACATGTGTCTGAAACATTAATGCATGAGCTACTTCAAGAAGGTGGCGATTTTTTCTTTCAGCAACCTCATTCTGTTGAGGGGTGTCAACACAAGTAAGTTCATGAGTCATACCGTTATTTCGTATAAATTGGGGAAAACTGTGATTAACATATTCAGTACCATTATCTGTTCTTAGTCTCTTGATTTTCTTACCAAATTGAGTCTCAACCATCTTATAAAATTTAAAGAACAGTTGTGGTACCTCAGACTTTTCACGCATTAAGTAAACCCAAGTTACACGAGTGCAATCATCAATAAAAGAAACAAACCATTTATTTCCAGAAGAATGAGGGACTTTAGAATGACCCCAAACATCAGAATGAATAAGATCAAAAGGTTCAACACTCTTAGTAATACTAGAAGGAAAGGACACACGATGATGCTTAGCAAACTCACAAACATCACAATGAAAAGACTCAATAGACTTAGACAAAAATATTGACGGAAATAAAGACTTGAGTAAACTAAATGGTGGATGTCTCAAGCGCTTATGATGTAGCCAAATCAAAGAATCAACAGTTGATTGACAATGAGACAGCAAGATGTGATCCGTTACTTTATTGGCGGGAGATTGTGACACTAGATAGTACAGCCCACCTTGCTCTTTAACATTACCAATCGTCTTCCCTGTGGCGAGATCCTGAAAAACACAATGGGTAGGGAAGAAGGTTACATTACAATTCAAATCTTTTGTAATTTTATGAATAGAAAGAAGATTCGTGGAGAGTTTAGGAACATTAAGAACATCTTTAAGATGTAAGGACTCTTGTAAGTTTATGTCACCAGAACCTGCAACTGATGTATGTGAGCCATCAACTACGGCTATTGTATGAGTTCCAATGGTAGGATGATAAGAAGTAAATGAGTCAGCACAACAAGCCATATGATCAGTAGCACCAGAATCAACAACCCAAGAATGTTTAAAATCATTACATGAAGAAAGGAAAGAATAAGTTTTGGAGCTCATACCAGTCATAGTCAAAGCACTAGTATCAGATGGCTTACTCAGAGAATTAAGGATGGTTCGGAGCCGTTCCAACTCATCTGGACGAAATGCAGGTTGGGTCTCATTAGGTGCAGGAGTTATTTCAGAGGAAGTAAAATGCGTTTGACCATGCATCCTTGCCATCTTCTATAAGACAGTTTGCTTTCCATGGATGCGAAAGCATAGATCCTTGATATGACATGTTCTTTTACAATAAGAACACCATCGATCATCTCTCTTAGGTCTAGAAGATGCACCGTTAGAAAATTTTGTAAAGGAACTCCTTTGAGAAGAGGCCATATTGCACAAAAATGATCAAAGGATAACACCAAGAAGCCAAAAAATCACAAAAAAAATACCAAACGACGTTCGATCTAAGAGGAAAGCATAGATCCATAAAGAGGATACAAAATCAAGCAAAATTGTTTTTGATCTGTTCCGGTCGTCTGATGTAAAAGAAACCTCTGTAGAATGATAGATCTAAGAAAACGGAGTGAAACAGAGGTCCTCACAGTCCAAAAGGTCCCCGAAATTTTTTCCGGAGGCAGCTTTGTGGCGGCGAGAGGCAAATAGGGTTTGGTTTTTTAAAGACGGTGATTTGCGGAAGCAAAACCCTCAGAATCGAGAGCTTTGATACCAACTTGAAAAAGGGTATTCAAATATTATTGAAATTGTAAATGATCTGTACAAAGAGCTCTCTATTTATAGAGAATTCTTGACCTAATTTTGACCTAATGAGTTTGGCCCAATACAACAAATTAATGACTAAATAATAACTAATTAATGACTAAATAATAACTAATTAATGACTAAACAATAATAAATTAATTATTATTTACAACAGTTGTTCACTATAGCTGTCTCCGTATCTTACTAATGAAGCACTCATAACACCACCAAATGGTTAAAATTTGTCATTCTTACAAAGAGAACCTATACAAAAAATTTCACAAGAAAGAATTGCGTACTTTTTATTCCTTGTAATCTATATGGGCCAGGATTGTGCAATTTTTTTTTTTTTTTTGAGAATTGTGAAATCTTTATTTGAGCAATTTTGTCATTCTTTTGATTATACTCAAAATATTCAAAATTCATAATTTTGAATATGAAGTATATAGACTCAACAATAGTCAAAATAAATCTATTCGTTAAGAGAAACATTTCTCTTATAAGGATAACCAAATTACTAAAGGAAAATGAATAGTTCTAAAGGAAAGGAAACGATCTCGGCAAGTGCACCGATCGTTCCAAGTAATAAAGTGATAAGAAAGTATCGTCTCCACAGGGATTGATGAACAAGTACTACTATAACCAGTCCTCTTAATTTAGATAGATCGATTAATTGTTGACAAATAATTGCAATTTAAATTAAATGACAATAAAAATAAAAGAATTGTTTTTGTATTTTTCTGGAAAAGACTTAAAATAGATGAAGAAATGTTTTTGTAGAAAAAGTGATGAAAAAGACTGTAGCCAGGGTACATTCACCGATTGCTTCCAATTTTACTTCGGATTGATTCATAAAACCTATTGAAATTAACAACTCAGACAAATTATCATCTTTTAGAAATAATTAGTTAGATCCCAATCCCTTGGCGATCTAACCCTTTACTTCAATTGGAACCCTAATCCCTTAGTAGTTCCGCCTGAAAATAAGCATTACGTAGATAAATCCCACGACTGCAATCCATACAAGTCTATCCCTAGAACATGCATAGAGAGTCATCTTTATCTCCTTTCAGGATCAAGTATTCCAACATCCCTATTGTGAATCCTGATCCCCAGAATATTATTTCCTATTAGGTTGATCAGATCTAATAGAAATAATATCAATACGCTCAAGATAAAAGATGAAATATATTAATTCAATACATAAAATGATTCAATCCTTGTAGCAATTGTTTACAAAAGGATCATGCCCCTGACTACAGAAATAGATCTAGCCAATCAACATCATGATCGCTGATCTGATTTCAACATAAACTAAAGAAAGAAAATAAAGAAGAATACAAGAACAGAGTGATGAACACGAAGAACGTCTCCTCTAGGTCTTGTGATGTGTATTCAGAGATCCTTTCTTCAGAGGTTGAGTCTCCTTTTATAAGAGGGATTCTGACCTAATTTGCATTTTTGAATCTTCTAACTTTCGCGCCTCCCGCGCTCAGAGCGCCACTCCCGCGCTCTGAGCGTGGGAGTTACTGCCATTTTTTTCCTTCCCGCGCTCTCAGCGCCAACCCCGCGCTGTGAGCGCGGGACCTTCTGTCCATTTTTGCCTTCTCGCGCTCTCAGCGCCACTCCCGCGCTGAGAGCGTGGGAACTTAGGTCTTTTTGATATGTTTTTGCCTCCTTTTGTTCATCTTCTTTGATATTCAGACTTTGGATATTTTTACTCTTTTTCTCTGCTTTTCTTGCATTGATTGAGTCATTTTCTTCCTCTTTTTGCCTTGTAATTTCCTATATGCTGACCGCATATCAAATAATTCCCAGATTTGAACTTTGCTGTCCCTAGCAATGTATAAGACTAAATCCAGGAAACAGATTAATCCAACATAACACTGTACAGCCAACAGATCATCTTACTAAGTATGCTTGAATCAATGTGAAGAATTTTTAATAATGCCTTTTATGAAAAGATTTAGAATCTAATTTGCACATCCCTCACCCAGATAATCAAATAACGCTCAATACTCAAGTGTTTGGGGGAATGACAATTACTCCAGCTATCACTGTAACAACATTATCATAAAACTTGCTCATATTCTCAAGTACCTAAAGATGAGGAACATTAATACATGCAAAATTGATCAAAAGGACATCACAGGTTGTAACTTGGCCAGGCTAAAGGGTGGAACTTTTTTCTGGATAGTAGCTCAAGTAACAATGAGATTGAAAATTTGATAGTTTTTCATTTAACACATTCAACTCATTTGTTTTGCTCCACTAATGTTCCCACAGAATTTCGGGAATTCCTTCTGCCATATTTCCTTTTATTCACCTTTTTCTTTTCCTTTTTAAAGACACAATTCAGTCACCTTCTTTATCTTGACCTCTGTGGAGCTCACCTTCATTTCTTTCCTACACATCAGGGATTCAACCTCTTTTTAAGGTAAGAATATGTCTACTCAACAGGGGTTTATGAACAAAAAGGTTCAGGCCCAAAGGTTTAATATTGGAAGAATTCACATAGGTGATTTATTTGGCTGTGGCTACAAAAGAAAATCTGCCTTCATCATTTCAATTTATGCATGTATTTCAGAGAAACAAAGCAAGTTCTAGAATGCTATCACAGTGATATCTCTCAAAATAAATTCAGTGTTTGGGCCCAAAAACTTACTAGCTATGATGTTAAACTAGATTTCCAAACTAATCATTTAGGCATTTATTAACCATTCAAGCTTAGCAATTCAGACATACTAGTTGACAAAATTTGGCTATACAATATCATGCTAGCAATTTGTATATCCAGAATTTAATCAAACATAACTGAACCTGAGAATTTCCTTTTCAATACAAGACTTCTTTTTTTCATGGTGTGGTTCCACCATATTCATCAATCTTGCAATCTTGCATGCAGCATGTATGCCATAATTCCCAGATTTGAATGTTGCTGTCCTCAGCAACAAACTAATCTAGGACATAGCTTAAGCTGCCAGATGTAGGACACACAGAGTTGTTAATATCCAAAGTATCATATGCAAGAAATTAGAACCCAATATAAAGTGCCATCAACCTTAACTTTGTTCAACCTTAAAAACAAAATATAAAACTAAATTGTTCCAAGAAATTTAAAACAAAATGCAGTAAATGGAAATGGAGGAACAAGATCAAAAGCCATCCATAAATTCATCATCTGCAAAATCGCCCAGAATGTCATCATCTTCAGTGTTGGAAGGCATAGATGGGCCTGCTTGTGCAGCAGGGGGAACTTGACCCATTAATCCAGCCGTGTCAATTCCCCTATCCAGGCATAGTCGCTCCAACATGCTCATCATATAGTTGTTCTGAACCAGCAACTGTTGGAGCATCTCAGAATCAGTAGATGTGGATGGTGCGGATACTGGGACAGGTGGTGGAACAGCACCGCCAGATGCTTTCCAGATTGCTTGTCGGCGGGACTCCTTCTGCATGTCATTATACGCACGCTGTGTTAGTTCTGCTTTAGGCTTGACATCCCTGGGCTCATCATCTGGGATCTCTACCCCTGCCCTGATGCATAGCTGCTCAATGAGAGAGCAATGAGCCAGACTAAAATCCAACCGACCATGAGTAATCATGTGAGCTATCCTATCAGACAGAATAGCCCCAATATGGAGGTTGTGATTTCCCAGCAGAGTATACAGCAGGACTGCCCTTTCGACATTAACATCACTGAGATTTGTTGAAGCCATGATGGTTGAGTTGATGAATGAGTGCCAGAAGATTGCCTCTTCATTGAGATCAAGCCTATCCAATTTTTCTGGCACGGCTGGCTGGCCTTGCTTGGGCTTCCATGCAGCTCGGGGTTGGGCGATTCCTTCCCGGATTGTGGTAGCCAAAGCCGGCATTTCTTCTCTATACAAACCGTCAACCGGCTGCATCCTCTGGAAGGTATCAGTGAAAAAACAGGATTGGGTTGCTTCCCATGAGGTGTTCAGCAACCTCTCAATCTGGAAAGCGGTAAAAGAAACTTCCTTTCCCCTGACCCAGGTCTTTCTTGTCCGGTCTACTGTGTCCTTATCAGCATTGGCACAGAACTCTCTCAATATGGTGCTGCAGCTTAGCTGTGGAAGTTGGATCAATTTTTGCCATTTCCTTCGTTCAATCGTCAGGACGACTGGACAGTCATCCGCCAGAAAACTGCTGATTCTTCGTTCTGGTATAATCTTCTTTTTCAAAAACCAGTTGTGGTACCGGTCTTGGTTTGCTGGAGATAGAAACCGGTGGGCGTCAAAGTCAATCAGAGCAGGGGCTCTTTGCCTTTTGGTGCCAGCTGTACCTGGGGTTTTTTTAGCAGCCCTTTTTTCCTGCATTCAGAAAAGTTCCACCACGGATAGCATACAAATATGGACACCAGAATATTAGTGATGCGATGACAATTCCCAGATTTATTTTATGCAAACCATAGTTCATCATTGGATGCAGCCCTAACATGCCATTATCTTACACACCATTAATCATGCAAACCGCCATGCCAGTAATGATAATCATGGTATGAAAAGTGGAATTGCAACACTGACATACGTATAATCATGGAACATGTATTTCATCCGTTTTCACATATGAGGACAAGCATCTAGTGCATCCTAGCATACATTGTGCAGAGAGATGAAAATTCGTGGCTTAACTATTCTATCAAATATGGACCATGCACTCATCCAACATCATAGCAGCAACAATAACATTGCAACTTGAACAAAATAAAATAATGCACTCTTACCTTGTCTCCTGCCATTTTCAAGAAGTGAATGTACCACAGAGTGATGAATCCTGAATGAAAAATTAACCTTAATCCTACAATGGTGGGGAGAGGAGAAGATAGTGTGGAGGAAGGAAGGGTGTGGGGGAGAGGGATATGATGAAGAGGAAAGGAAGAGAGGAAAAGAGGAGAAGAAGAAGGGGAAATGGGGGAAGGGTGGCGGCTGAGTGAGGGAGAGAGAGAGAGAGGGGAGAAAAAATGGGGGAAACTTTAGGGTTTCCCCTTTTTAAAAACCTGTCCGCGCCTCCCGCGCTCACAGCGCCATCCCCGCGCTGTGAGCGCGGGTCCTTCTGCCAAATTTGGTCTTCCCGCGCTGATGGCGCGGATTCCGCGCCCTCAGCGCGGTCAGCACTGCCTTTTCAGCTTCTCCCGCGCTCTGGGCGCGGTACTCGCGCTCTCAGCGCGGACCCTTCATTTTTTTTTTTTTTTTTTTTTTTTTTTTTTTTTAAGATATATTATCTATATCCACTGGTTGCCTCCAGTAAGCGCTTGTTTAACGTCACGAGCCTGACTGGAACCATGTTTAATCAGGTGAAGTCAAAGAGACAGAAGTTATCTCTCTATTCACTGGTTCCCCAAAGTAAATTTTTAACCGATTTCCATTTACTTTAAAAGATCTCTCATCATTCAGGGGAGAGATTTCAATGGTGCCATATGGAAATACACTCTTTACTACAAAGGGACCAGACCAACGAGATTTAAGTTTTCCCGGAAACAATTTCAATCTAGAATTGTACAGTAATACCTGTTGACCAGGTGTAAACTCTTTCTGTTTGATCCTGCTATCATGCCACTGCTTCGTCTTTTCTTTATAAATTTGTGCACTCTCATAGGCAGTCCTTCTGAACTCATCTAGCTCATTTAGCTGCAATATTCTCTTCTTTTGAGCTCCTGATAGTTCAAAATTTAAGAACCTTGTGGCCCACAAGGCTTTGTGTTCTAACTCCACTGGTAAATGGCAAGGTTTGCCATATACCAACTGATAGGGTGACATGCCTATTGGAGTTTTGAATGCAGTCCTGTATGCCCACAGTGCATCATCAAGCTTTTTGGCCCAATCTTTCCTAGAAATCCCCACTGTCTTTTCTAGGATTCTTTTTATTTCTCTATTAGAGACCTCCACCTGCCCACTAGTTTGAGGATGATATGGTGTGGCTATCCTGTGCCTCACTCCATATTTGTCCAACAAACCCTCAAATTGTCTGTTACAAAAGTGAGTACCCCCATCACTAATGATAGCTCGAGGTACTCCAAACCTTGTAAAAATATTCTTCCTTAGAAAATTCATCACTACCTTAGCATCATTAGTGGGAAGAGCAACAGCTTCTACCCACTTAGATACATAATCTACAGCCACAAGGATATATTGGTTAGAATAAGAGGACGGAAATGGACCCATAAAATCAATGCCCCAAACATCAAATAATTCCACTTCTAAAATATTATTCAAGGGCATCTCATCTTTTCGTGAGAGATTTCCTGTCCTTTGACATTTGTCACATTTTTCCACACAATCTCTTGCATCCTTGAAAAGTGTTGGCCAGTAGTAACCGCTTTGCAAAACTTTTTGTGCGGTTCTATTGCCCCCAAAATGTCCTCCATAATTTGAAGAATGGCAATGCCATAAGATCTGGCCTACCTCAAACTCCGGAACACATCTGCGGAGGATCCCATCAGCACATTGGAAATATAGATGTGGATCCTCCCAGAAATAACGCTTCACATCTCGCAGAAATTTCTTTTGTTGTTGCCTTGTAAGGTTGGGAGGCAATTCTCTTACCACTTTATAGTTGGCAACATCTGCGAACCATGGAGGAACAAAAACTGCCATCACCTTCTCATCAGGGAAATAATCATTGATTTCCACTCCAATTTTGTCCCGAATTTCCAAATCAAATTCTTGAAAAAGTAGCATCCACCTTAACAACCTTGGTTTTGCATCCTGCTTAGTCATCAAATACTTAATAGCAGCATGGTCAGTAAAAACAACAATTTTAGATCCTAACAGATAAGGTCTAAATTTATCCAATGCATAAACCACTGCTAACATTTCTTTCTCAGTTGTTGCATAATTAATTTGAGCATCATTCAACACTTTGCTAGCATAGTAAATGACATGTAATAACTTTTCCTTACGCTGACCAAGAACT
>JAVKPL010013413.1:0-75690 GCA_032173675.1 Gastrolobium villosum | reverse complement strand
AGAAAACAAGAAAAATATATATAAAAAACACCTATTTCACTAATTATTTTACAAAACAATTAATAAAAATCATAACAGAATGAAACATGCATACAAGATTTTTCTAGTCAAGTTAAGGGAGATAAGTTATATCTGGTGAGCCTAAAACGAGGTCATTTTGGGTCAGATCGAGATATTTTTGTAATTCTAATATATTACAGTGTTATAATAGTCTTTATTATTATCATTTTTTAATTTTATATTGTAAAACGACGTCATTTTTAGCTCATTAAAAATAACTTTATCTCTATTTACTAGACAAATACTTTTCCCATTAAACATATCCATATTTCTCAAAATTCAACACAAATGTACTCGAATTAGTTCACCACGTACATTCAATGAACTCGATCAATACATGGAGAAAGAGGTAATGGAAAGTAAAGGAGAAAGAAAAGTAAAAAATGGTCAAGGAAAGAAGGTTAAACCTAAACAAAACCATTTAAATATTTCATGGATGAATGGAAGAACCAGAGATCAATACTCGTGGGTCGTGGCGCCGTCAATGAAAGGATGCACGTAATGTTCTGATCCGTACGACATTGACACTGTTTAGACCATCAGACACTTAAAGTTCAAACCACTGATCGAGGAGAGAGGGAATCCAAAAGCAAAAACAAAATTTTCAAAAAGCAAGTAGAGATATATCATTGTGTGGCTCTTAGTTACCACAGACATCAACATGGTAACTAACCAACCAATCCTAGCTCGACAACACAACATAACAAAACTGCTCTTGCTTTTCCCAAACCAGAAACCAAAACCACTTGTCGCCAAACCCCAATCTGAATTATAATAATAGAGCAAACAGATAGATAATATAGCACTCTCACACTCACTGCGGTTTCTCCATCACACACCTCCATACTTGTCCAGAAGAAGAAAGGCCCATAAATTAACATTCTCTCTCTCTCTCTCGCTTCGCTATAATAGAAAGCCTTTTAAGCATATTTCTGGTGTTTGTTCCCTTTTCCTTGTTTGGGTTTTTCTTGGGGAAAAAAGGGAAAGAGGGAAGAAGTTATTAGGTAAGCACCTAGGTATAACATAATAAAAGAAGAAAAAAAAAAAAAACACACTAACATGGGAAGGGGTAGGGTTCAGCTGAAGAGGATAGAGAACAAGATCAATCGCCAGGTAACTTTCTCTAAAAGGAGAGCTGGCTTGCTCAAGAAAGCACATGAGATCTCAGTGCTTTGTGATGCTGAGGTCGCTTTGATTGTCGTCTCCCACAAAGGAAAGCTCTTTGAATATGCCACTGATTCTTGGTAATATTTTATACTATACTACACTATATATACATATATCATTATTAATTCATAGATCTGTATATGTCACTGATTGTTTGTAAATATTTTATACTATATTATTACTAGATATGTGCATATCATATAAATTTCATAGATCCCTCTCTCACACACTCTATGTTTAGTGTGTAAAGTGCAGGCGATCTATACATGTAACTTACTTTTTTTTTCCATTGAGTCAAGAATTTTTTAGCCTATTAGCCTTTTTTTTTTTTAAAATAATAATAATTCCTTTCCTTGCTTTTTCACTTGAGAAGGGTTTTGGTTTTGGGTTGAAAAACTAAAGGAGAAAATGCTTTCTTCTATTTTTTGTTTTTTTTCATCCACATCTTATTTTTGGTCAGATCAAAGAGATTTTATATTTTTATTATGTATAGTAATTGTGAATAAACATAAATATCTGATTTTTTTTAAAAAAAAAAAAAAATACAGAAGATAGAGAGAATGTATCCCTCCCCCATTTATATGGACATGAATGTTAATACTTCTCTAAGTGTGTGTGTTTCTTTTATAGATTTATGGGTGATAATGCATGTAAATGATTTAGTATTCCTGCATTTTCTGTATGTTATTTATTTGTTGGATGTGCATATTTTTCACTCATATCATAAACATGGAAAATCATCAACAAGATAAATTTTTTTTTTTTTTTTTGTATTTAGATAAATGCTTTTTTTGGACTTCATTGGTCTTCTTTTGATTTCAAAGATTCTACCTATATTAGGTTAGAAATATATAGTGTAACCGCTCATTGTGTGAAAAACCCTTGTTTGATTTTCCTACATATTTTTGGTTGAAATACCTCGAAGCGGTGTTTAATCTTCTGGAAACAGTGTCAAGAAGAGTGACAGTATTTGGTTACTTGTCAAGTTTACTTTTGAGCTCAAGTCATTTCAATGCAGGACCTAGAAGCTATATTTGCTGCCCCTGCTTTTAAAATTTTCTACTTTTTTTATTTACTTTTAAAGAAAAAGATGGTTCTCTTCCCCTCTTGCGGCATAATATGCTGCTTTAACCTCGTTGAACAACACGTATCTACATAGGTGTCATGTTTATTTTGAAGCTTAAGTCCTTTCAGATATCATAGCATGGAAGCAAGAATGTTGCATGCTTTTCTGTTTTAATCAGGCTTAGTTCTTTTCCCGTCTCAGCTGATGGGTGCAATTTCCTAGACGAACCGTGTCAACTATGAATTAAAGAAAGAGTAAATACCCCTTTTCGTCAAATTTCACGATACCCATTTTAGTCTCTAGCAAATAAAAAAATCCATTGTGGTCCCTGAGAAATTCAAAATGGACCCATTTAATTGAAATTGTAGTCCCCGACAAATTCTAAAAAGACCCATATTAGTCCCTCAAAAGGACTAAAATAAGTCCATTTTGAATTTCTTAAAGACCACGACAGACCTTTTTATTTATTAGTGACTAAAGTTGATATCGTGAAATTTGATGAGTACAAAAAGTGTATTTACTGTTAAAGCAATTAACTTCTAATTTCTTACAATTTGATTGGATGGTACAAGAACTCTATATCACTCTGGTTACCAGCTGCTTGCAGTGAAATGTAACATTACATTAACAAATGTTCTTTAGTTATATGTGTTTTTTTTTTTTTTTTTTTACATCAAATTGTAATTAGGTATATTCGTTCCGATATTTTTTTATATTGAACAATGTTAAATAACATGAATTTTTGCTTAAAGAAGAAAAAAAATAGAAAACAAATGTATCATTCATGGTTAAGAAACAATATTTGTTTGATTATTGCATATAATATTTTAATCTGCTTGTTTTAATTATGCTATTTTTAACTTCTATGCAGAGGCTCCTTATTGTTTTTTGGTTGGTTGTTTTTCGATGTTTAAATTTATGACTTGAAAGGGACATTGTAAAAATATAGGGAATATTTGAGAATTTGAGAAGTTGCATGCAATTACTAATAAATGAGAGCTTGAGTATTGTTCAAATAAATGCATTAACACAATATCACGAGAAAGGTTTTACAGTAAGAATTTACAATACATAGCAAACAAGATATAAAACTATCGCTAGCCTACAATCAACATCAGGCTAGAGAGAAACCAATTATAACAAGCTATATTCTGATAAGCTTTGTTTAATGATGGTTTATTCCAGCATGTTATTATTTATTTTGTCTTTAGTGGCTTGGATATATTGAGTGAGTACAAGAGAGGTGAGAGTAGCTAATCTTGACCATTCATATAAGATTGAATGCATAAGATTTCTCAAATAAATATTCTCATCTCATCGTCTTAAAGGACTTTGCAGTAATCCTAAGGGTATGATTGTTATGAGTAATTGTTGAGAGAATTAATTGTTTAATTGTTTTTTTTTAAACAAAATATTTATTTAACAGCATGGAGAAGATACTGGAACGCTATGAAAGGTATGCCTATGCAGAGAGACAGCTAGTTGCAAACGATTCCGAGTCACAGGTTTGGCATTTGATCCATAATATATGTTGAGATATATAGTCCCATATTGGTTGTATGTGCAACTAATGTGGAGTTTATAAGGCCTCGGGCACTCCCACCCTTTGAGCTAGCCTTTGGGGTGGTGTATCCCAAGGTTCTTTTACTTAGTATCAGAGCCTCGCCGTCCCTCACTTTCTCTTGTGGACTCTCTTAGCACGGGTAGATTGGGCCTGTTGCATCATCCACTCTTCAAGCCCAATGGGCTCTCATGTGAGAGGGCGTGTTGAGATATATAGTCCCACATTGGTTGTATGTTCAACTAATGTGACCTTTATAAGGCCTTGGACACTCCCACCCTTTGAACTGGCTTTTGGGGTGGTGTATCTCAGGGTTCTTTTACAATATATTAGGCAAAATACATACCATATCAGCCATGAGTACTTGGCCTGAATGTTAATTCTTACATCCCTAGATTTGAGACTCGGATACCCTTAATGAAAAATGAATCAAATAAAATTCGTATCGTTTTCCATTTACAATTTACATTACTGTTTAAATATAGAATCTGTTTGGATATGCATATACAATAAAATGCATCCTGCATATGGATTGAAATGATGCAAAGTGATGTAAACAGAACTCATATATATGTAAATATTCATTTCCCTTTCCATATTATGGAACTGAGCAGCTACCTTTGTGAGTTTGTGCAGGGAAATTGGACCATTGAGTATTCTAGACTCAAAGCAAAGATTGACCTTTTGCAGAGAAACCATAGGTATATATTTTATGGGTTTTATTAATGTTATGTTACATAATTTAACTTTTTGTTTCCAACACTCACAACAAATGTGAGAGAGAAAGTGGAATGATGAAAGAGAAAAAAAAAAACATGTGGACCCCACCTCTTTAACATGTGTGTAGGAAAGTGAAGTTGTGTTATGTTACATGATAAACATAAAACTCATATTTTATACTTACTGTGTAATTTGTTGGATTTGAACAATCACTAGCCTCACTGAATTATTATAACACGGAAGCCTTTATTTTATGCAGGCATTATATGGGAGAAGATTTAGGTTCAATGAGCCTCAAAGAGCTTCAGAGTCTGGAGCAGCAGTTAGATACAGCTCTCAAACACATTCGTACACGCAGAGTACATATAACAAACAACTCACTATAAAGACTATGAGCCTGTTTGATTAATACTATTTTAGAAAACAATTTTTTAATATTCATAATAAGAAAAAAATAAAACAACCTATTTGATAACTTTTTTTAGCTTTTAGAATTAATTTTAGAGAATATATTTCAGTTGTTTGTATTTTGTGTTTTGATTTTTAATTTTCAAAACAAAAAAAATATAGAAAACACTCATTTTATTAACTATTCTACGAAACATTTAAAAAAATAAAAATAAATAAATAACACAACCAAACAGCCCTATAATTCTGTTATATTCTTTATATGGTTCTTTATGATATTGATCATCGATATATATTACGTTTTTAACAGAACCAACTCATGTACGAGTCCATTTCGGAGCTTCAGAAAAAGGTACATACTCCAATCTTATAACAACTTTATGAAGGTTTATGTCCTGAAAGGTTAGAACGGTAACACTAACTAAGGAGTATAAGTGAACAAACTTGATCATGTGTCACTCAAGATAATCAAACTGATATGTGATCTCCTTGTTCAATGACAGGAGAAATTGATACAGGAGCAGAATAACATGCTTGCAAAGAAGGTGATTGAGATCTGCCTTAACTTTAACTTTTTGGGGCATCAATTTTAAACTTAATTTTACCACTGTTTAATGCTGCGTAGTCTAGATCATTGTTTCTTGGTATTATAACATTACAACCACGTGGGTGGGCGTGATGGTTCAGCGTCTCGTCCCTTAAGCGAGTGGTTGGGGGTTCGAACTCCAACTCTTGTGAATGGAAAGCATTCTGTGGCCAGCTCTTTACTGTTTTGTGCCCTAACGCGGGGCGAGGGATTAGTCTCATGACTATCGGCTGTGGGAATACTGAATGTAATCCAAAAAAAAAAAAAAAGTATTATAACATTACAATATAAAGCTATTTTAAATAAATAACTATTAGTTTAAGTGATAAGTAACTTGTTTCGGCTACCCAAAATTGTCAATAGGAATGGAAAAGAATGGTATTGAGAGAGTCACCATTTTGAATTGGAATATTTTTGATGAACCGGAAACAGAAATGAAATAAAATAAAAAATATGATTCTTATAAATATGTTTCCAACTCCTCCTTCCTGCTTGTTATATTTATATTGTGACCTAATCCACTTAATTGTTGAGTGATAACATTATCAATATCGATGATACGCGCTGGGTTTCTAATTACATATAGTAACCAAATGATCAAATCAAGAACTTTAATTAATTAGTTTGTGTTTGATAAAAACCATGAACCATATTTAATCGAGTTAATTACGTAGATATATTTTACGTTATATAGTTACATTTTATTTCCTTTTTTTATTTTGCAAATTACATATAACTTCTTGCTATTTAGAACATAATAATTGATGATGTTAAATTCCATATATTTGATTATGAAATCAGTGAAATCAATGAAAACTTTAGATTAATCACAACTTGCTAATGTTAACCATGAGGAGGTAGTGATTGTCTCACTAATCTAAAGAAATGGGAGGTCAACGTATGTGGTCTAGCCATATTTCATGGAAAATCTTTTCATTCTTGATTTATATGTATTTAACACTTATTTCCCACACACACAAAAAAAAAAGTATTTAACACTAACATATTTTGAGATTTGAAATCAGATCAAGGAGAAAGAAAAGGTTGCAGTGCAGCAGGCACAATGGGATCATCCAAACCACGGAGTTAATGCATCTTTCTTACTACCACAGCCGCTTCCGACTTTGAACATGGGGTGATCTTTCTATAACATGATATTATAAGCCACATCTTCGTTAGTTCATGCTTTAGCTAGCAGATTCTTCTTCTTTTTTAGTAACTGCTAGTTCAATATTGCTTTTGTAGTGGCAATTACCGTGAGGAAACAGCTGAAGTAGGGAGGAATGAGCTTGACCTGACCCTGGAACCACTATATCACCTTGGATGCTTTTGAAAACTTATTTTCTTGGAGGTGAATGATATTATATAATTATATGTGGCGAGGTTTATGACATTCTATAACTCTATGTTAAGTGGTTTTCCCTACTTTGAAGACGTTAATAGTGTGTTGTTACTTTATAACTTGATTATAAGGCTAGGCTTTCTTAAGTCGAAGCTTTGCTATATATAATTAAGTTGCTGAAAGACAACTCATGTAATGAAATTCGAGCAAATTAAGCGTTGACTTTAATGTTTTGGTGTTTTAGCTTGCTAGTACCGGTATATACAATTTCTTTTTAAAAAAATGACATGCTTTTTACGCCACTAAAATTCACCTTTGGATTTGTGCAATTACATATATAGACACCCTTTATGTATATTTTCCTCTTTAAATTCTTTAAAGCCTTACTCTTTCCTTTATTTTGCCTACAAATATTTGTATACGTTTTTGCATATTTAGAAGTAACTTATGTTAGTTTGCATAATATATCATGTTCATAAATCATAATATAAAAACATGATATTATGATTTTCACATACATATAAGAGATAAATACATACCAGGAAATAATGATGAAGGATTAACAGCAATCATCGTCTTGTGAGCAATTGTATTAGGATAGTTTCTCTCTCTAAGCCTTTACTTTGATATCTATTCTGATAGAGAGAATGACATTAGGGTAGAAAGGGAGAGATGACCATTCCTAATATATATATATATATATATATATATATATATATATATATTCCATAACTCATAATTTGATAAGTCTATCATATACCAAATCAAATCAATGATTGAAATTAAGTGTATCAGTAATTAATTGGGTCATATAACGTTTAATATGTAATATCAAGAATCTTAATATTATAATTATAATAAAACCTTTTTAATATTATAATTGATTCTTGATATTTCTAACAAACTTATAAACCTGGCTGGTGACATTTGTTTTTTTAGTTGAAATCATAATATGGATCACGCAACTCAACTTCGTACATACACAAATTCACTTGCAAAATAAAAGAATATTAAAATGAAATATCTAAGTAAAATAAGAAACAATTACCACTATATGTTACCTGTTTATGCCTATTTAGTAGGTAATATACTCTCAAGTCAAAGCACGTTGTAATGCTGTCTGTAGCGTGTCAATCAATTGTTAAGTCAATACTATAATTTGTTTTCTATATTTAATGGAAAAGTATGTATCATTTTAAAGGAGGTAAAGTTATGTCATTTTAAGAAAGAGAAATAAATTTTATAAAAGTGAAATGACACAAATTATGTTATTTAAAAGGATAAATATTTTTTCTATATTTAATTGGCCTAAGATGATTTTTTTTATGTACGTGTCCATCTCCCATTAATTGAAACTGTTCTATAGGATGCTCTCTATCCGTAAGGGGTGAGTCAGGAAGGACAGACCTATGGACAAGACACTGGAAAAATGCGTACATAGCTTCAAAAAAGACCAAGAAGACAGTTAATTATGTCCCCTTTCAGTAAACAACTCCTTTAACGTACTGTCTAATACAATTTTAGCATAGTGTATTTGATTTAACCAGTATTAATCATTATATTTCTTCAATCTTCAGTCAACCTTCAAATCAACCTTGACATAACATGAAAAATATTCTTCTTAATTGAAGTAATTTTATATACTTTTAAAGTTTATTGATTCTGTCTAATAATTTTATGGGGAAAAGTCTTATTAGTGAACGGTGATTTAACAATTGCAATTGATTTCCTAAACTTAAAATGTCAATAAGAAACCTCGGTCAACTTTTGAGCTTTTTTTTTTTAATATTTTAATTGGTTCATCGCTTTTCGACTAGTTCAATTGTAGATGGGATAACACCCCGTGTGCACTCGGTGTATTAACATACAAATGGTAATGGCGCAGCTAATTAAATGCGGAAGCTAACTTTTTCTTCTCAATTATGACGTAATTATTATTAACCAAGTTGATTTCTTAATTCATTTTCAAAATATTGTCTATATGTAAATTTCAATAAAGAACTAACTGAATAACCTTAATATATAAATAAGTGTGTACCTAATCACGGAATTACAACACGTAGTCCAGATAATATCCTGATACATTATACAAGTCAAGTCTAAATAACAAGCATAATCACCGTGGCATGGATAATCTCATGCTCACCAAATAAGGCAACAAAGTCCATCAAAGTTGTAAGAACCCGCACCGTTAAATTAGGAATATAAGTTAATTTAATATGAAATTAGGATATAATTCCATAATTAACCCTAATAATTATGAGAAGGCTTAAATAATTATAGTAAGTGGTAATAATGCTGAAAGTCGCTTTTCTGATGAAAAGTGCAGATACCGGTTCAGACTCACGATATAAATGCATACCGATGAAATATCCCGAAAATTATAATAAGTGTGTGAATATTCCTAGAATAATATATAGGACTAGTAAAACAAGTTTCAAGTTAAAATAATGAGAATTGGTGCCAGAACTGATATTGGCTATGTAAAAGCGCGTATCAGAAAGGTGCTACGAAAAATAAAATAAAAATATGAAAAATATTAGAAAAATGAGTAGGTTCAGATTCCAACTTTTGGGATTAAAATGCTAAGCGTAGCTATTTGTGCTAATTCAATGTGCTTAAAATTTAAATAACTATAAATGCTTAATGGCACATGATCCTAGGTCATTTTGTGCCTCCTACGTGAGAGTTTTCTGAAACATGGAGTCAGCCACCTTGCCACCAACTCTCCTCCACCTCTTGTGAGCCAAGTTGTCACATTTCTTCTTGCTATCTTCACCAAAATACCTTGTCCTTGTGTGAACAAGCATTGTGAGTGGGAAAGTAAAACCATAAAACCATTATGAGTTGTAGCCTCTGTGTTGTGGGGTTTTGAGGGTTGTGTTAGTGAGTGGGCTTGTGGAAGCCATTGTCTTGATATTTTGAGCTTCGAGAAGCCACCTTTGAGAAGAAAGAACCTTGCTTGAGTGCCATTTTCATGCACTCTTGAAGTCAGATTTTTGGACCTGACTTGTGAGCTCCGAGAGCACCTCCTTGCTCTGTTTTAAGCTTAGGTAAGCTTCATCACCTAGGATCATGAGTTTTCTGTAACATCCCGAGTGTAAGAACCCGCACCGCTAATTAAGGTAATTAGCGAATTAATTATGATAATTAGGAAATAATTCCATAATTGACCCTAATAATTATTAATGGGCTTAGATAATTATATTGAGTGAGTAAAAATGCTGAAAGTCGCCTTTCGGAAGAAAAGCGCAGATACCGGTTATGCTACTCGGTATAAATGCGTACCAGAAAAGTATCCCGGAAAATTATAACGAATGCATGATAATTACTAGAATATTATGTAGGACTTGTAAAACAAGTTTCAAGTCAAAATGACGTAATCTGATGCCAGAATTGATACTGGCTATGGAAAAGCGCGTACCGGAAAGGTGCTCCGAAAAATAAAATAAAAATATGAGAAATCTTAGAAAAATGCGTAGGTCTAGAATCCGAAGTTTGGGATCAATATCTTTTACTTTGCGATTAAGGCTAATACTGTGTGATTAGTGGCTTGTGCCTATTTATACAATAGTTGCACACATTTCTAGGTCATTTGTAGCCACCTACGTAGAGAGTTTTTGGCTGCTGCTGCCACTCTTCTTCTTCTTCTTCTTCTTCTTCCTTCTTCATTCTTTAGCCAAGTTATCACCTTTCATGCTTGTTTAAACATTTGTGAAGGTGAGGGTAAACCTTGGGGCTGCATTGTGGCCATCATTCTGAGTTGAGAGGTAGTTAGTGAGCATGAGTTTGAAGCTTTAGTAATGGCTACTTTGTAGTAGTCATTGTGAGCTTCAAAGTGCCTTCTTGTGGTGCAAGAACCCACCTTGAAGTGCCATTTTCGTGCTCCTACTTAGGCTGAGTGTGAGGAACCTTGGGAGAGCTCCAAGAGCACAACTTGCCTCTGTTTTGAGCTTTGGTAAGTTACCTCACCATGATCATGAGTTTTTCTTGCTTAAAGTTGGTGTCTTGGCATGTAAAAAGTTAAAATGAAGTAACCAACACCTAAAGGAACTTGTATATGCTTAAAGATGCATGCTTTAACGTGTACATGTGTTAAAAGTTGGATCTTTGGGATGGATATTCACGAAATGCAGAAACTGCATTCTGTCGTGAGATATCCGGATATTTGTCGAACAGATATCCGGATATCAGTATCCGGATATGGTATCCGGATATTGATATCCGGATATGGGATCTGGGTATCCGGATATGACATATCCTGATATGTCCAGTGTGATATCCGGATATGGCATATCCGGATATGCCCCTTCTGATATCCGGATATCCTGGGTTCTGCGCAGACAGTAGCTGTACTGTATGAACAGTAAGCTATTGGGTGTGTGTGGACCCTAGTTTAAGGAAGTTGAACTTCTGTAATTAGTGAACTAAGTCAGAATCACATGATTAAGGACTTATGGCTTTGTTGGAAGCCTTAAGACGTAAAACGTAAAGGAAAGGCGTAGTCTTTAAGTTGTATGCTTGTGATACATTTATATTGACTTGTTAATGGTCTATATCAGATTGTGATACTGCTGTTTGTGGACTAGTGAGTGGTTGGACTCTTGGCTTGGATAGCTAGCTTGCAAGGTAAGCTTTCGTGTCCTCGGTTTAGCCATTTTGATGTTCCACCATGTCCCATGGGGATGGGTTTATGCATGCTGTGTTACATGCTTTGATTATTTTGGAAATGCTGTTGAGCTGTTTATATGTAATGAGCATTATGATATGCATGTGGTGTCCACCTAGACGGCAATCCTGAGTATGTAGTACATACAAGATGGAGAAGCATGTGGGTGAGGTGCAGGTAGTATCCATGTACTCATGTAGGCATAGACGTATTCCTACATTTCTCTGGCCAGTAGATTTGAAAGCACACATGACATGATTAATTGCTGCATCGCATGATTTTAGAACTTATACTGTAATACTGTTTTTGGAACTTATATTACACATGTAAGTGAGCTTGGGGTGGAGACTCCTTGAGGACCCCTTGTCTTACTGAGATTTCTTGTTAGAGATCTCACCCCACGTTTGGGGACGCTTATTTCAGGATCAGGTAATGTTGAGGACTCAGGTGGCAGGAGGCCAGAGTTGAGCTGATTGATGATATGCTGACTGCTGTTATGCTATTTCTACTGTTGTTTATGTTTTCTGTTGAGTTTATGTTATGACTGCTATTGGGCTTTGTTGCCTTATTTGGTGAGCATGGGGTTTGTCCATGCCACATGATTGTTATCGTCTTTTTACGTTAATGTTGTAATTAAAGTATCAGGATTTTGACCAGGCTACTTGTGTAGACCTGTGGCTTTAGATACTCACTTATTATATTTATGCACGAGGTATTCAGTTAGTTGTCTTGCAATTTACATACAGGCAGTATTTTTATGAAAATGATTAAGTAATCAAGTTGGCTAAGTTAATGACGTCATAATTGAATTAAAGAAAAAGTTATTCCGCATTTTAATTAAGCGTGGCTTAATACGATAGTGTGTTAACAATCCGGGTTAACACGGGCTGTTACATTTTATGGTATCAGAGCACTTTCTAGGGAAAAGCCTGTATGTATTGCAATAATTTAGGGTGTGTCATTGCGTGTCTACTTTGTGTTCTCTCTGATTGGTGTGTGTCATGATAATGCATATGTGACCACATGGCGTGGGCCTGATCAACTCATTCTTTGTGTAACTTGTGCAGAGTCATGGTGCCACCGAGGAGGAACACGAGTACGAGCGAGGATCAATCGGATCCTGTCCTGGCTGCATTAGCTGAGATGCAGGCGGTCCGACTAGCCGACCAGGAAGCCACGAGGCTGGCAAACCGGGCAATGCTGGACGCAATTAGAGATGCGAATCGGCAAACCACGGCAGAGGTTCTGGAGGAAAACCGGATGGCCAACATGACTATGATGAGGGTCATGTTGGAGGAGTTGAGGGCTGGTCCTGGTGCGGGCCAGGGTCCTCCACCACCTCCACCCCCGCCACCGCCTCCACCTCCGCCGAGTCAACAGGAGGACACCCAGAGCCAGATGGGTGAGGGTAGTCATTTGACGGGGGCGATGCAGACTATCCCCGTACTTGCTGAGGATCGTGACGAGATCGATCGCCGGCTGAATGCTTTCCGCAAGCATAAGCCACCTACCTTCGACGGATCGTATGATCCCATTGCTGCTGCCAGATGGCTACAGGCGCTGGACAAGATTTTTCGGATCATGCAGTGCACGGTTCCGCAGAAGCTGTTGTTCGCCACGTACATGCTGGAGGGCGAGGCCCATGAGTGGTGGACCAACCTATCTCAGGCCTACGAGATGCAGGGTCATGTGATGACGTGGCCATTCTTCGAGGAGAGCTTCTTGGGTCAGTACTTCCCTTATGACTCACAGGAGAGGAAGCAGGGGGAGTTTGACCGGTTGGTGCAGGGCTCGTTGTCTGTCGACGAGTACCTGGCCAAGTTTAATGAGCTGGTCAAGTTCTCTCATTTCCGCATGGCGAGGCCTACTCCTACATTCTTGGCGGCCAAGTTCCGGAGGGGACTTAATGAGGATATTGCTGGACATCTCGCCGGTTCTGCTTCGAGAGACTTCGGAGCGTTGGTGCAGCAGTGCCGCGACATCGAGGACTACTGCCGGGCGAGTCAGGCCAAGAGGGCCAAGGTTGAGGTGCCGCAGAGCGCTGGTGGTTTTACTCCCTGGAAGAACAAGAATTTTGCCAACAAAGGCAAGGGCAAACCACCGTTGGCGGCTAAGCAAGCGCCAAATCAGTTCAGAAAGACTGCTGCTCAGGGGAGCACCGCTAGACCTCCTGCTCCCAGATGTTCTGGATGCGGGAAGTCACATTTTGGGCCGTGCTCTACCGGTCAGCTGATTTGCTTCCAGTGTGGCAAGGAGGGCCACTACTCCAGAGATTGCCCAACGGCGAGAGTTGCTGCAGTGCAGGCTGTGCCATTGCAGATGGTTCCTACTGGGGCACCAGCCGTGCCACCTACTACCGGACGAGTCTACACACTTGATCGTCAGCAGTCGGACAGAGCTCCGAACCTGGTCAGAGGTACTGTTACCATTGGTGGATCAACTGTTGATGTTTTGTTTGATTCCGGGGCAACGCACTCTTTTGTTGCTACCCCTATTGCTGTGGGGCTAGAGTTGCCCAGTGATGTGCTTTCTCCACCGATACGGGTTACCACCGCCACCGGAGAAAAATGTTTGACCTCCACTGTTCATCGCGATGTAGCGTTTCAGTGGGATGGCCGTGACTTCTCGGTAGATCTGATAGGATTACCGATGGCCAATCTTCAGATTATTTTGGGCATGGATTGGTTGTCCAGAAACTGTGCAATGATTGATTGCTGTGCCAAGAAAGTGGTGATGTCTCCGGGTGGGTCCACAGCCAGTTCCTCACCGTTCATTTCAGTCCTGCAGGCGAGGAGGGCCTTGAGAGCAGGGGCATTTGGCTATGTCATGTTGGGAGGTTTGGTGAGTGGGACACAGGAGGATCTCACTGGCATTCCTGTGGTGAGGGAATTCCTCGAGGTGTTTCCTGAGGAGATTCCTGAGTTTCCTCCACAGAGGGAGATAGAGTTCTCCATCGACCTATTGCCTGGTGTGGGGCCTATATCGTTGGCTCCATACCGGATGTCGCCACCAGAGTTGGCGGAGCTGAAGAAGCATATTGAGGAGCTTTCAGCGAAAGATTTCATTCGGCCGAGTGTGTCTCCCTGGGGAGCACCGGTCATTTTTGTGAAAAAGAAAGATGGGACCATGCGGTTGTGCACCGACTACAGACAATTGAACAAGGTGACAATCAAGAACAAGTATCCTCTTCCACGCATTGATGATTTGCTGGATCAGCTCAGGGGTGCTTGTGTGTATTCCAAGATTGATCTCCGGTCCGGTTATCATCAGATACGGGTAAAGCCAGAGGATGTCCCGAAAACAGCATTTCGCTCGAGGTACGGGCACTACGAGTACTTGGTGATCCCGTTTGGACTCACCAATGCACCCGCAGTGTTCATGGACTACATGAACAGGATCTTCCAGCCGTACCTGGATCAGTTTGTGATCGTCTTTATTGACGACATCTTGATCTACTCCAAGACGGAGGAGGAGCATACCGAGCACTTGAAGATCGTGTTGCAAGTGCTGAAAGAGAAAAAGCTTTATGCTAAACCGTCGAAATGCGAGTTTTGGCTCAAGGCGGTTAAATTTCTGGGTCATGTAATTTCTGCTAATGGAGTTGCAGTTGATCCTAACAAGATTGAGGCCGTGATGGACTGGGAGAGGCCCAAGACGGTTACAGAAGTGAGAAGTTTCCTGAGTTTGGCAGGTTACTATCGGAGGTTCATAGAAGGATTTTCCAAGATGGTGCTACCGATGACTCGCCTTACCCGAAAGGAGACTCCATTCGTGTGGACACATGAGTGCGAGGAGTGTTTCCAGGAGTTGAAGGAGAGACTAACTACTGCTCTTGTGTTAGTCCTTCCTGATCCTGCGGAGCAATTCGAGTTATACTGCGATGCCTCTGGTAAAGGACTTGGCTGTGTGCTGATGCAGAAAGGGAAAACGGTTGCTTACGCTTCAAGACAGTTGAAACCTCATGAGGAGAACTACCCGACTCATGACTTGGAGTTGGCAGCCATTGTTTTTGCTTTCAAGATTTGGAGGCATTACCTGTTTGGCATGAAGTTTGCTGTATTCAGTGATCACAAGAGCCTGAAGTATCTGTTTGACCAGAAGGAGTTGAACATGAGACAGCGCAGATGGATGGAATTCTTGAAGGACTACGACTTTGAGTTGAGGTATCACCCTGGCAAGGCCAATGTGGTAGTCGATGCTTTGAGTCGGAAATCCGTGAGCTTGTCCAGTTTAATGATGAACGACTACGAGATGATCGAGAAGTTCAGAGACTTGAGAGTGAACTCCTTGTTTGGAGGCGCACTGCTCGAAATGGAAACAGCGGAAGTGATAAATAAGCTGATGGAAAAGATCAAAGAGGCGCAAGTACAAAGAGAGTGTCTCGATTATGTGAAGAACCAGGGCGGTGTGTCTTGGAACGAGGACGGATTGCTGCTGTTCCAGAAGAGGATTGTTATTCCTCGAGGGCCATTGACTGAGGAAGTTATGGCAGAGGCTCATAAGGGCCGGTTCACTATCCACCCTGGTGCTACGAAAATGTATCAGGACTTAAAAAGGAATTTTTGGTGGCCGGGCATGAAGAAGGACATAGCGGTCTACGTGTCCAAGTGTTTGATTTGCCAGAAAGTGAAGATCGAGCACCAGAAACCGTCTGGTAAACTTCAACCTCTTGAAATTCCACAGTGGAAGTGGGAGAGTATTTCCATGGACTTCGTGGTGGGATTGCCTAAAACTCAGGCTGGTTGTGACTCTATCTGGGTCATTGTGGACAGATTGACCAAGTCTGCCCATTTTCTTCCAGTGAAGGTGAGCTTCACTACAGAGCAGTTGGCCAAGCTATACGTCCGCGAGATTGTGAGGCTTCACGGGGTGCCCGAGAGTATCATCAGTGATAGGGACCCGAAGTTCACATCTCGGTTCTGGGAGGCGCTGCAGGAGGCTTTCGGTACGCAGTTGAGATTGAGTACCGCCTATCACCCTCAGACTGACAGACAGACTGAGCGGACCATCCAGACATTGGAGGACATGTTGAGAGCTTGCACGTTGGAGCAGGGTTCTGCATGGGATAGGTACCTTCCGTTGGTTGAATTTTCATACAACAACAGTTTTCATGCTAGTCTGGGCATGGCACCCTACGAGGCGCTGTATGGTAGGAGGTGTCGGACTCCTACCTGCTGGTCTGAGGTTGGAGATAAAGATCTGTTTGGCTTGGAATTTGTCCAAGATACTACCCTTCAGATCCAGATGATCAGGGAAAAGTTGAAGCAGGCGCAGAATCGTCAGAAGAGCTATTACGATGTCAAGCATCGACCACTGGAGTTCAGCGAGGGTGAGCACGTGTTTGTGAAACTTTCACCTGTCACCGGTGTTGGACGGGCACTCGGCGTGAGGAAGTTGAGCCCGCGATTCATTGGGCCCTACCAAATTCTTGGTAGAGTAGGATCAGTTGCCTATCGACTCGCCTTACCTCCGAACCTAGCCAACATCCACGACGTGTTTCACGTGTCTCAGCTTCGAAAGTACATAGCAGATCCTTCGCACGTGGTGCAGCCGGATGATGTGGAGGTTCGGGAGAACCTAAAGACTCCCGTCGGACCACTCAAGATTCTCGATCGAGGCGAGAAACAGCTCAGAAGCAAGATCATTCCGATGGTCAAAGTGCAATGGTCAGGAAGAACTCCTGAGGAGTGTACCTGGGAGCGAGAGGATGAGCTTCTCCGACAGTATCCCGACTTTCGAGACAGGTATGTTTCTGATTTTGAGGACAAAATCCTTAAAAAGGTGGGGTGAATGTAAGAACCTGCACCGCTAATTAAGGTAATTAGCGAATTAATTATGATAATTAGGAAATAATTCCATAATTGACCCTAATAATTATTAATGGGCTTAGATAATTATATTGAGTGAGTAAAAATGCTGAAAGTCGCCTTTCGGAAGAAAAGCGCAGATACCGGTTCTGCTACTCGGTATAAATGCGTACCAGAAAAGTATCCCAGAAAATTATAACGAATGCATGATAATTACTAGAATATTATGTAGGACTTGTAAAACAAGTTTCAAGTCAAAATGACGTAATCTAATGCCAGAACTGATACTGGCTATGGAAAAGCGCGTACCGGAAAGGTGCTCCGAAAAATAAAATAAAAATATGACAAATCTTAGAAAAATGCGTAGGTCTAGAATCCAAAGTTTGGGATCAAGATCTTTTACTTTGCGATTAAGGCTAATACTGTGTGATTAGTGGCTTGTGCCTATTTATACAATAGTTGCACACATTTCTAGGTCATTTGTAGCCACCTACGTAGAGAGTTTTTGGCTGCTGCTGCCACTCTTCTTCTTCTTCTTCTTCTTCTTCTTCCTTCTTCATTCTTTAGCCAAGTTATCACCTTTCATGCTTGTTTAAACATTTGTGAAGGTGAGGGTAAACCTTGGGGCTGCATTGTGGCCATCATTCTGAGTTGAGAGGTAGTTAGTGAGCATGAGTTTGAAGCTTTAGTAATGGCTACTTTGTAGTAGTCATTGTGAGCTTCAAAGTGCCTTCTTGTGGTGCAAGAACCCACCTTGAAGTGCCATTTTCGTGCTCCTACTTAGGCTGAGTGTGAGGAACCTTGGGAGAGCTCCAAGAGCACAACTTGCCTCTGTTTTGAGCTTTGGTAAGTTACCTCACCATGATCATGAGTTTTTCTTGCTTAAAGTTGGTGTCTTGGCATGTAAAAAGTTAAAATGAAGTAACCAACACCTAAAGGAACTTGTATATGCTTAAAGATGCATGCTTTAACGTGTACATGTGTTAAAAGTTGGATCTTTGGGATGGATATTCACGAAATGCAGAAACTGCATTCTGTCGTGAGATATCCGGATATTTGTCGAACAGATATCCGGATATCAGTATCCGGATATGGTATCCGGATATTTATATCCGGATATGGGATCTGGGTATCCGGATATGACATATCCGGATATGTCCAGTGTGATATCCGGATATGGCATATCCGGATATGCCCCTTCTGATATCCGGATATCCTGGGTTCTGCGCAGACAGTAGTTGTACTGTATGAACAGTAAGCTATTGAGTGTGTGTGGACCCTAGTTTAAGGAAGTTGAACTTCTGTAATTAGTGAACTAAGTCAGAATCACATGATTAAGGACTTATGGCTTTGTTGGAAGCCTTAAGACGTAAAACGTAAAGGAAAGGCGTAGTCTTTAAGTTGTATGCTTGTGATACATTTATATTGACTTGTTAATGGTCCATATCAGATTGTGATACTGCTGTTTGTGGACTAGTGAGTGGTTGGACTCTTGGCTTGGATAGCTAGCTTGCAAGGTAAGCTTTCGTGTCCTCGGTTTAGCCATTTTGATGTTCCACCATGTCCCATGGGGATGGGTTTATGCATGCTGTGTTACATGCTTTGATTATTTTGGAAATGCTGTTGAGCTGTTTATATGTAATGAGCATTATGATATGCATGTGGTGTCCACCTAGATGACAATCCTGAGTATGTAGTACATACAAGATGGAGAAGCATGTGGGTGAGGTGCAGGTAGTATCCATGTACTCATGTAGGCATAGACGTATTCCTACATTTCTCTGGCCAGTAGATTTGAAAGCACACATGACATGATTAATTGCTGCATCGCATGAATTTAGAACTTATACTGTAATACTGTTTTTGAAACTTATATTACACATGTAAGTGAGCTTGGGGTGGAGACTCCTTGAGGACCCCTTGTCTTACTGAGATTTCTTGTTAGAGATCTCACCCCACGTTTGGGGACGCTTATTTCAGGATCAGGTAATGTTGAGGGCTCAGGTGGCAGGAGGCCAGAGTTGAGCTGATTGATGATATGCTGACTGTTGTTATGCTATTTCTATTGTTGTTTATGTTTTCTGTTGAGTTTATGTTATGACTGCTATTGGGCTTTGTTGCCTTATTTGGTGAGCATGGGGTTTGTCCATGCCACATGATTGTTATCGTCTTTTTACGTTAATGTTGTAATTAAAGTATCAGGATTTTGACCCAGGCTACTTGTGTAGACCTGTGGCTTTAGATACTCACTTATTATATTTATGTACGAGGTATTCAGTTAGTTGTCTTGCAATTTACATACAGGCAGTATTTTTATGAAAATGATTAAGTAATCAAGTTGGCTAAGTTAATGACGTCATAATTGAATTAAAGAAAAAGTTATTCCGCATTTTAATTAAGCGTGGCTTAATACGATAGTGTGTTAACAATCCGGGTTAACACGGGCTGTTACACCGAGCGCTGACGAGGGCGGGGAGTGATCGCCGGTGCAAAGAGGCACGGACAATGAGCGACTCCTGACAGGCTTCCAACTGGGGGTTACATGCATGAATGAATCGAATTGACACCCGAAAGAGAGGGATTCCAAATACTGTGCAGGTATGAGAGTGCACAGTTTGGGATAGCTTATAAGAATTAATTGGTACTACCTATAGTAACAAGATGCATTTACTTTTCGGTAGCCCATAACGGAAGAACTCTACAGTTAAGCGTGATTGACTTAGAGCAATTATGGGATGGGTGATCTCCTGGGAAGTTTTCCCAGGAAGTGTGCGAGTAAGGAAAAAGCACACTGAAAAGTCTCGTGTTAGTATGTGGGGATATTCGTTGATTCTTGAAGCAGCCGGGCGTTAGAAATGGTATCAGAGCAGGCCTCTCTTCCAATACGGTGTGGTTCGAGGACGAATCAAGCAGAAGCTGGTGGGCATGAAACATCCCGAGTGTAAGAACCCACACTATTAATTAAGGAAATTAATTAATTAAATATGAAAATTTGGAAATAATTCCATAATTGACCCTAATAATTAGTGTGAGGCTTTAATAATTATAGTGAGTAAGTAATAACGCTGAAAGTCGCTTTTCTGACGAAAAGTACAGATATCGGTTCTGCTACTCGGTATAAATGCGTACAGACGAAGTACCCCGGAAAATTATAATAAGTGTATGAATATTCCTAGAATAATATGTAGGACTAGTAAAACAAGTTTCAGGTGAAAATAATGAGAACTGGTGCCAGAACTGATATTGGCTATGGAAAAACGCGTACCAGAAAGGTGCTGCAAAAAATAAAATAAAAATATGATAAATCTTATAAAAATGGGTAGTTCAGATTCCAAAGTTTGGGATCTAAAAAGCTAAATGTAGCAATTAGTGCTAATATTGTGCGGTTAAAACTTATGTGGCTATATATAGGATTGGCACATGATCCTAGGTCAAATATTTGTGCCTCCTACGTAGAAATTTCTGGTGCTTGTGAGTCTGCCACCCCTTGCCACCTTCCTCTCCATCTTTGTGAGCCAAGAGGCCACCTTTCCTCTTAAATTCTTCACTAAGTCTCCTTGTGTGAGTGTGCTAGGGCCTTGGGAGAGTGGAAAATGCTTCTTTTCTGAGTTTTTGCTTCTGTGTTGGGAGTCTTTAGGGGGCTGAGTTCTTGTGTTGGGTTGTTTGAGTTGTCTTCTTGGCTTGTGGAGCTCCAAGGAGCAACCTTTGTGAAGAAAGATCCTTGGTGGTGTGCCATTTTCACTCACCTTGAAGTCAGTACCCTAGGAGCTGTAGTGTGAGCTCCAAGAGCAGCCTTTGCTCTGTTTTGAGCCTTGGGTAAGTGTTATCAACCTTGATCTTGAGTTTTAATTGTTTAAAGGTGGTGTCTTGGCATGTTAATGAGCTAAACAAGTAACCAGCCTGTATATGAACTTAAAAAGGAGTAAAAATGCATGCTTGGACGTTGGAATGGGTTAAAAACCCAACCTCGGAAGTGATATCTCGCGAAATGCAGAAATTGCATTCTGTCATGAAATATCCGGATATGATATCCGGATATGGCCCCGACATATATCCGGATATTTTGGGTTTTCGAGGATAGTAACGGTACTGTTCATGCAGAATGCTATTTTGGGTTTGTTGACCCATGATTAGTCAGTGTGGACTTCTATATTAATTAGCTAAGTCAGAATCTAAGTGATTAAGGGCTTATGGCTTTGTAAGAAGCTTTAAAACATTAACGTAAAGGAAAGGTGTTATCCTTGTGTCTTATACTTGTTAAGTATGATTATTGATATAATTATTGGTCCAAACAGATTGTGATTGTGCTGTGTGTGGAAATTGAGCTGGTGTGGTCTTTGTATTGGATAGTTAGCTTACGAGGTAAGCTTTCGTGTCCTCGGCATTGCCATTATTGTTTCCACCATGCACCGTGGGGGGATAGTTTATATGCATGATGTAGTTTTCATGTATTGTTTATTGAAATGCTATGGAGATGTTAAGTGCAATGTCTTATAATATGTATGTGGTGTTACGCCTAGACAGGAGGCCAAGGGGTGTTCCTGTAGGCGGGTACATCAAGGGCTAGTACTGTGTGGGTAATAGATGTATTCCTGCACTTCTCTGATCAGTAGAATAGTTATAACACACGTGACATGATTATCTGCTGCATTGCACTATTTTGGAACTTATATTGCACATGTAAGTGAGCTTGGGGTGGAAGATCCTTGAGGACCCCTTGTCTTACTTAGATTTCTTTTTAGAGATCTCACCCCCACGTTTGGGGCACCACTTCAGGTTCAGGTAATGCTGAGGTTGATACCTCAGGCGGCAGGAGGCCGGAGCTGAGTTAGATATTGTTGTTTATATGCTGACATGTTTGGATGCTGGATATGCATGTTGCTATTTTGTTATTAGCTTTATGATTATGCTGTTGTATTGAGACTGTTGTGGGCTGTGTTGTCTTCTTTGGTGAGCATGGGGATTGTCCATGCCACATTGACTTGATTTTATGCTTTTAGACTTGGGTTGTAATAAGGTATCAGGATATTGTCTGGACTACGTGTTGTAGGTCCGTGACTTAGATACACACTTTATTATATATATTGAGGTATTTCAGTTAGTTTTCTTTGCAATTTAAATACAGGCGATATTTTTTTAAAATGGATTAAGTAATCAACTTGGCTAAGAATAATGACGTCATAATTGAAAGAAAAAGGTATTCCGCATTTTTAATTAAGCGTGGCTTAATACGATGACATGTTAACAAACCGGATGCATGCGAGGTGTTACATTTTATGGTATCAGAGCACTTTCTAGGGAAAAGCCTGTACGTATTGCAATAACTTAGGATGTTTTGTTGTGACTCTTGTCTGTGTGTTCTCTCTATTGGGTTTTGCTATGATGATGCATGTGTGACCACATTGTGTGGGCCTGATCAACTCATTCTTTGTGTAACTTGTGCAGAGTCATGGTACTACCTCGGAGGAACCAAGGTACTAGCGGGGATCAACCTGATCCTGTCCTGGCTGCATTGGCTGAGATGCAGGCGGTCCGACAAGCTGACCAGAGGCCATGAGAATGGCAAACCAGGCTATGCTGGACGCCGTCAGAGAGACGAACAGGAAAGTCAGTGAGGATGTATTGGAGGCAAACCGCCTGGCGAACATGACTATGATGAGAGTCATGTTGGAGGAGATGAGGGCTGGTCCTGCTGTTGGTCAGTTCCCTTCGCCACCACCTCCGCCTCCACCTAGCCTTCAGGACGAGAGCCTGAGTCATGTTGAGGGCACTGGTCGTCTTACTGGGGCGATGGAACCCCACTTGGAGCCTGCTGAGGATCGTGACACGATTGACCGCCGGCTTAATTTTTTCCGTAAGCATAAGCCACCTTCTTTTGATGGATCTTATGATCTTATTGCTGCGACGCGATGGCTACAGGCGCTGGACAAGATCTTTCGGGTTATGCAGTGCACTGACCCGCAGAAGTTTATGTTCGCGACGTACATGCTGGAGGGCGATGCTCATGAGTGGTGGACGAACACCTCTCACGCCTACGAGATGCAGGGTCATATGATGACATGACATTCTTTGTGAATTGCTTCCTTGGGAGATATTTTCCTTACGATGCGCAGGAGCGAAAACAAGGAGAGTTTGACCATCTGGTTCAAGGCTTGTTGTCTGTGGACGAGTACTTGGCTAAATTCAATGAACTGGCTAAGTTTGCACATTTCTGTATCGCTATGCCTACTCCGATGTTTTTGGCTGCTATATTCCGTAGGGGACTTAATGAGGAGATAGCTAATCGCATTGCTGGTGCGGCATCTAGAGACTTCGGCACTTTGGTTCAGCAGTGTCGGGACATCGAGGATGTCTGTATCGTGAGTAAGGCCAAGAGGGCCAAAAAAATGGATGACAAGGGAACTGGTGGTTCCAATTCCTAGAAAGACATGAAGTTTGCTGGAAAGGGAAAGGGAAAGCAGTTGGCTGCTAGGCAGGCACCTAGTCAGTGCACGAGGACTTCTGCACAGGGGAGTACAGCGAGACTTCGTATTCCCAGATGCACGGGATGTGGGAAAGTTCACCTGGGGTCATGTGTTACCGGCCAGACTATCTTTTTTTAGTGTGGCAAGGAGGGCCACTATGCTAGAGAGTGTCCTTCGTCTTTTGCACGAGCTGCAGCGATTCAGGCAGTTCCATTACAGATGATTCCTATGGCGTTTACAGTGGCACCTGTTATGCCACCTGTCACGGGGCGAGTTAACACTGGGGACCGTCAGCAGTCGGACAGATCTCCGAACCTTGTTAGAGGTACTTTTTCCATTGGGGAATTGCTATTGATGTTTTGTTTGATTCCGGGGATACGCACTCATTATTGCAACCCCGATTGTTGTGGGGCGTGAGTTGCCCATGTTTGTGCCTTCTCCATCGTTGCGAGTGATTATCGCCGCCGGAGAAAAGTGTGAAACTACCACTGTACATCGAGATGTCATGTTTCAGTGGGATGGCCATGAGTTCTCGGTAGATCGGATGAGATTACCGATGACTAATTTTGGAAATCATCCTGGGCATGGATGGATTGTCCAACAGTTGTGTGATGACTGATTGATTGACTGATTGTTGTGCCTAGCAAGTGGTGATGTCTCCTTGTGATTCCACAGCCAGTTCCTCGCCTTCTATATCATTACTGTAGGCTAGGAGAACCTTGAGTGCAAGGGCAATTGGAGATATCATGTTGGGAGGTTTGGTGAGTGGGACACAGGAGGGTCTCACTGGAATTTCTGTGGCGAATGAGTTCCTCGAGGTGTTTCTTGAGGAGATTCCTGAGTATCCGCCGCAGCGGGAGATAGCGTTCTCCATTGGATTTGTTGCCTGATGTCGGGACTATTTCATTAGCTCCATATCAAATGCCGCCATCAAAGTTGGTTGAGCTGAAGAAGTTAGTTGAGGATCTTTCGGTGAAAGACTTCATCCGACCGAGCATGTCTCCATGGGGAGCACCGGTCATTTTTGTTAATAAGGCAAGATTCTTTACGCCGTTACTTAATCGTGATGGTGCTATGTTTAAGAATGTGAAATTCTCTTCAAGGAAAGTAAGTGTGTTACACTTGGACTTGGTGGCAAGGGCCACACGCAATCTTGTATATGCGAGGCAGTGCATATACAATTCGCTTGTGAGTTGAGTGGTCTCCATGACTCTAGAATCTTATGTTGGTTATTGATATGCGTCATGAGTAGCTGGCATGTGAACACCATGGATAGGTTTAAGCATGAAATAAGTACGATAAACCATGGTAATATATCAATGTTATTTCACCTTTGACTGACTCTCGATTTTGCAGATACCATGGAGATTGAGGTATACCGTTACATAGAATTTTTGATTTATTATGCTATTGAAATTGAAAATTTCGCAGGTGTACGTGAACTAAGGTATGTTACTATGTGAATGAGTATGTTAACTAACATGTATTGGTTGAAATGAACATGATTATGATTTCGTGTTGTGACATGAATATGGATTTATTTTGAGGATATTGATTATGAATTGTAAGTCGAGTTGATATTAGAGTCATGGAATAGGACCAAACTCACTCAAGTCTTGTGTTGATTAGAGTTTGTGGGGTTAGGTCGCCTCTATTGAGGGAGTGACTGGCGGTCCCAATGAATCGAATGGCATTTTTGATGTCATTGTGAAGTTTCGAGAATTGTTGGTGACCTCTTTGTATGGAGGCACACTTCTCGAGATTGAGGCTGTGAGAGTCGAGAATGAGCTTTTAGAGAAGAACCAAAACGATATGTCTTGGAATGAGGTGGGACTTCATTGTTTGTGCGTCCATATGTTGTTATGCCAGAAGGTGCAGATTGAACACCAGAAGCCATTGGTAGGCTTCAACCTCTTGAGGTACCGCAGTGGAAGTGAGAAAGTATTTCCATGAACTTCGTGGTTGGTTTGCCTAAGACTCCAGCTGATCTTGACTCTATTTGGGTCATTGTGGACAGATTGTCAAAGTCTGCCCACTTTCTTCCGGTAAAGGTGAGCTTCTCTTCATAGCAGTTGGCCAAACTGTTATTTGCGAGATCGTGAAGCATCACGGGGTGTCCGAGAGTATCATCAGTGATAGGGACTCGAAGTTTACATCTCGTTTCGGGGAGGCGCTGCAGAAAGCTCTTGGGTGTCAGCTGCTACTGAGTACAATCTATCACCCTCAGACTGCTGGACAAACTGAGCGGACCATCCAGAACTTGGAGGACATGTCGAGGGCTTGCACCTTGGAGCAAGGCCCAACATGGGATAGGTACCTGGCATCGGTTGAGTTTTTGTGCAACTGTGTTTTCCTTGCTAGCCTGGGCATGGAACCCTACGAGGCGTTGTTCGGTAAGAGGTGTAGAACTCCTACCTGTTGGTCCGAGGTTGGAGATAAAAAGTTGTTTGGATTGGACCTTGTCCAATTTACCACCAGTCGATTCAGATGATCAGAGGAAAGCTGAAGTAGGCGCAGAGTCGCCAGAAGAACTATGTTGATGTTAAGCTTCGTCCACTGGAGTTCAGTAAGGGTGAGCACGTGTTTGTGAAACTTTCACTGTCACCGGTGTTATTCGGGCACTCGGAGTGAGGAAGCTGAGCCCATGATTCATTGGGCCATACCAGTTACGTGGAAGAGTAGGACCTGTTGCCTATCGGTTTGCCTTGCCTCCGAACTTGTCCAGCACTCAAGACGCGTTTCACATGGTGCAACCGGAGGTTCCGGAGAACCTAAAGATCCCCCATCATACCACTCAAGATTCTCAATCGTGGCGAGAAGGAGCTGAGGAGCCAGATCATTTCGATGTTCAAAGTACGATGAACGGGAAGAATTCCTGAAGGGTATTTCTGGGAGCGAGAGGATGAGCTTCTCCGGCAGTATCCCGGGCTTCGCAACATGTATGTTTTCTGATTTTGAGGGCAAAATACTAAAAATGTGGGGAGAATGTAAGAACCCACACTGTTAATTAAGGAAATTAATTAATTAAATATGAGAATTTGGAAATAATTCCATAATTGACCCTAATAATTAGTATGAGACTTTAATAATTATAGTAAGTGAGTAATAACGCTGAAAGTCGCTTTTCTGACGAAAAGTGCAGATATCGGTTCTGCTACTCGGTATAAATGCGTACCGACAAAGTATCCCGGAAAATTATAATAAGTGTATGAATATTCCTAGAATAATATGTAGGACTAGTAAAATAATTTTCAGGTGAAAATAATGAGAACTGGTGCCAGAACTGATACTGGCTATGGAAAAGCGCGTACCGGAAAGGTGCTGCGAAAAAAATAAAAATATGATAAATTTTAGAAAAATGAGTAGGTTCAGATTCCAAAGTTCGGGATCAAAAGGCTAAGCGTAGCAATTAGCGCTAATACCGTGCGGTTAAAACTTAAGTGGCTATATATAGGATTGGCACATGATCCTAGGTCAAATATTTGTGCCTCCCTCATAGAAATTTCTGGTGCTTGTGAGTCAGCCACCCCTTTCCACCTTGTTCTCCATCTTTGTGAGCCAAAAGGCCACCTTTCCTCTTGAATTCTTCACTAAATCTCCTTGTGTGAGTGTGCTAGGGCCTTGGGAGAGTGGAAGATGCTTCTTTTCTAAGTTTTTGCTTCTGTGTTGGGAGTCTTTAGGGAGCTGAGTTCTTGTGTTGGGTTGTTTGAGTTGTCTGCTTGACTTGTGGAGCTCCAAGGAGCAACCTTTATGAAGAAAGACCCTTGGTGGTGTGCCATTTTCGCTCACCTTGAAGCCAGTACCCTAGGAGCTGTAGTGTGAGCTCCAAGAGCAGCCTTTGCTCTGTTTTGAGCCTTGGGTAAGTGTTATCAACCTTGATCTTGAGTTTTAATTGTTTAAAGGTGGTGTCTTGGCATGTTAATGAGCTAAACAAGTAACCAACCTGTATATGAACTTAAAAGGGATTAAAAATGCATGCTTGGACGTTGGAATGGGTTAAAAACCCAACCTTGGAAGTGATATATCGCGAAATATCCGGATATGGATATCCGGATATTGATAACTGGATATTATATCCGGATATGGATATCCGGATATGGCCCCGACATATATCCGAATATTCTGGTTTTTCGAAGACAGTAACGACACTGTTTATGCATAATGCTATTTTGGGTTTGTGTACCCATGATTAGTGAGTGTGGACTTATAGCTAAGTCAGAATCTAAGTTATTAAGGGCTTATGGCTTTGTGAGAAGCCTTAAGACATTAATGTAAAGGAAAGGCATTGTCCTTGTGTCTTATACTTGTTAAGTATGATTATTGATATAATTATTGGTCCAAACAGATTGTGATTGTGCTGTGTGTGGACATTGAGCTGGTGTGAACTTTGTATTGGATAGTTAGCTTACGAGGTAATCTTTCGTGTCCTTGGTTTTGCCATTGTTGGTTCCACCATGTCCCGTGAGGGGGATGGTTTATATGTATGATGTGGTTTTCATGTAATGTTTATTGAAATGCTATGGAGTTGTTAAGTGCAATGTCTTATAATATGTATGTGGTGTTACGCCTAGACAGGAGGCCAAGGGGTCTTCCTGTAGGTGGGTACAGCAAGGGCAGGTACTGTGTGGGTAATAGATGTATTCCTGCACTTCTCTGATCAGTAGAGTAGTTATAACACACATGACATGATTTTCTGCTGCATTGCACTATTTTGGAACTTATATTGTGTAACTGTTTTAGAACTTATATTGCACATGTAAGTGAGCTTGGGGTGAAAGATCCTTGAGGACCCCTTGTCTTGCTGAGATTTCTTTTTAAAGATCTCACCCCACGTTTGGGGCACCATTTCAAGTTCAGGTAATGCTGAGGTTGATACCTTGGGCAGCAGGAGGTCGGAGCTGAGTTAGATATTGTTGTTTATATGCTGACATGTTTGGATGATGGATATGCCTGTTGCTATCTGTTATTAGCTTTATGATTATGCTGTTGTATTGAGAATGTTGTGGGCTGTGTTGCCTTCTTTGGTGAGCATGTGGATTGTCCATGCCACATTGACTTGACTTTATGCTTTTAGACTTTGGTTGTAATAAGGCATCAGGATATTGTCCGGACTACGTGTTGTAGGTCCGTCACTTTGATACACACTTTATTATATATATTGAGGTATTTTTGTTAGTTGTCTTTGCAATTTACATACAGACGATGTTTTTTGAAAATGGATTAAGTAACCAACTTGGCTAAGAATAATGACGTCATAATTGAAAGAAAAAGATATTCCGCATTTTTAATTAAGCGTGGCTTAATACGATGACATGTTAACCCGATGCGTACGGGGTGTTACATCGAGCGCTGACGAGGACGGGGAGTGATCGCCGATGGAAAGAGGCATGGATAAGGAGCGGCTCCTGACTGGCTTCCAGCGGGGGTTTACATGCATGAATGAATCGAATTGACACCCGAAAGAGAGGGATTCGAAAGACTGTGCAGGTATGAGACTGCGCAACTTGGGATAGCTTACAAGAATTAATTGGTACTACTTATACTAACAAACTTTTCGGTAGTCCATAACGGAAGAACTCCATAGTTTAGCGTGCTTGACTTGGAGCAATTCTGGGATGGGTGACCTATTGGGAAGTTTTCCCAGGAAGTGTGTGTAAGAACCCGCACCGTTAATTAAGAAAACTAATTAAATAAATATAAGAGTTAGGAAGTAATTCCATAATTGACCCTAATAATTATGAGGAGGCTTAAATAATTATAGTAAGTGATTAAGAATACTGAAAGTCGCTTTTCTGACGAAAGGTGCAGACACCGGTTCTGCCTCACGGTATAAATTCGTATCGATGAAGTATCCCTAAAAATTATAATAAGTGCCTGAATATTCCTAGAAAAATATATAGGACTTGTAAAACAAGTTTCAAGTCAAAATAATGAGAACTAGTGCCAGAACTGATACTGGCTATGTAAAAGCGCGTACCGGAAAGGTGCTGCAAAAAATAAAATAAAAATATGAAATTTTTTAGAAAAATGAGTAGGTTCAGAATCCTAAGTTTGGGATTAAAATGTTAAGCGTAGCAATTAGCGCTAATACAATGCGATTAAGCTTAAGTCGCCTATAAATAGGCTTGACACAGATTTTTAGGTCATTCCTTAGTGCCTATTTGAGATTTCTTAGAGAATTGACTGCTGCCACCTTCTTCCTTGCTCTCCATGCATGTGAAAACCTTCAAGAGACCATTTTTAACTTTGATTCTTTCCTCCTTGGCCTTCTATACACTTGAGAGCAACCTTGTGAAGATAGAGTTGGCCATTTTCTGAGTTTGAGGTTCTGTCTTGGAGTGCTAGTAGGATGACTCCACTATTCTGTGAGGAGAAAGCCATTATTCTTAGCTTGTGTGGCTTCAAGGAGCCATCTTTGTAGTAAAAAGATCTAGCCTTTTTGTCATTTTCACTTTCCTTGTAAGTCAGAACTTGAGGAGCTGTTGTGGGAGCTCCAAGAGCCATTGTTGTTCTGTTTAAGCTTGGGTAAGCTTCACCAACCTTGATCATGAATTTTAGTTGACTAAAAGTTGAATTTTGGCATGTTAATGAGTTAAACAAGTAACCAACCTGATCATGAACCTAAAAGGATATAAAAATGCATGCTTGGACGTAGTAATGGGTTAAAAACCCAACCTTGGAAGTGATATCTCGCAAAATGCAGAAACTGTTTTCTGTAGTGAAATACCGGATATTATATCCGGATATTGATATTCGGATATGGGCTTTGAGATATCCGCATATGGATATCCGGATATGATATCCGGATATGCATATCCAGATATTCCCCCGACAAATATCCGGATATTTTGGGTTTTCGAGAACAGTAACGTTACTGTTCATGCAGAATGCTATTTTGGGTTTGTGGACCCATAATTGGTTAATGTAGACTTCTGTAATAATTAATCTAAGTCAGAATCTAAGTGATTAAGGGCTTATGGCTTTGTAGGAAGCCTAAAGACATAAAACGTAAAAAGAAAGCGTTGTCTTTATGTTATATGTTTA
Source organism: Gastrolobium villosum (assembly GCA_032173675.1). Lineage (NCBI taxonomy): Eukaryota > Viridiplantae > Streptophyta > Magnoliopsida > Fabales > Fabaceae > Gastrolobium > Gastrolobium villosum. The sequence continues at coordinate 44,796 of JAVKPL010013413.1, read as the reverse complement.
TGGTTTTGGTTGTTGATATGATTGCTGGTCCAAAATAGATTGTGATTCTGCTGTGTTTGGACTTTGAGCTGATTAGACTCTTGGCTTGGATAGTTAGCTTGTAAGGTAAGTTTTCGTTTCCTCGGTTTAGCCATTTTTTGTTTCACCATGTCCCATGGGGGAATGGTTTATATGCATGATGTGTTTTTCATGTATTATTTTATTGAAATGTTGTTGAGCTGTTAAGTGCAATTGTATTATGATATGTATGTGGTGTTACGCCTAGACAGGAAGCCATGGGGTGGTCTTGTGGGCGGGTACAACATGGGCGTGTACTGATGTGGGTAATAGACATATTCCTTCATTTTCTCTGATCAGTAGAATTTTTATAACACACATGACATAGTTATCTACTGCATTGCACTGATTTTGGAACTTATATTGTTAAACTGCTTTCAAAATTATATTGCACATGTAAGTGAGCTTGGGGTGGAAGATCCTTGAGGACCCCTTGTCTTACTAAGATTTCTGTTTAGAGATCTCACCCCACGTTTGGGGCACCATTTTCAGGTTCGGGTAATACTGGGGTTGAGACCTCGGGCGACAGAAGGCCGGAGCTTAGCTGATTGCTGTTTATATGATGACATGTTTGGGATACTGACATTGCTTTACATTTGCTATTATTATGCTGCTATTGTTGAGACTTTGTTGGGCTTGTTGCCTTATTTGGTGAGTATGGGGATTGTCCATGCCACATTGACTTGACTTTGCTATTTTAGTTTTGGGTTGTAATAATGTATAAGGATGTTTTCCGGACTACGTGTTGTAGATCCGTGACTTAGATACTCACTTATTTATATATGAGGTTATTCAGTGTAGATAGTTGTCTTTGCAATTTACATACAGACAATGTTTTTGAAATGAATTAAGTAATTCAACTTGGCTAATGTTAATGACGTCATAATTGAAAAAAAAGATATTCCGCATTTTTAAATTAAGCGTGGCTTAATACGATGACATGTTAAAGTGTCCGACACATCCTCACTGATATGGACATATCCATGATCCACGTTGTTCTCGAGCAGGTTTTGAGGTTGATTCACCTCTTCCAGAACTGGATTCAGCAGCTGATTCTGGCTTTGGGGTGGCTGCTGACTACTGCTCCTTGTATGGACTACCATCCTCGATCAGAATAGTAGGAATATCAAATTCAAAGAAATGAATTAAGGTTATATATAATTAAGGTTTAAAATAATAAATGAAGTCAAGTAAACACATAAAAGGAAATTAAAAAGAAAAATCAAGTCACGTAGTTAATGGTAAGCTATTGTAATACTTTTAATTAAGTCTTCCGCTTATTTAATTCAATGTGTAGCACTTTTATTACCATAATGTCTGTTAACACAACAACGATCGACGGGCTGTTACAATAATCCCACTAAATATTTAACACCTGATAAACAACAAGACAAATTCCATCTAATATGAACATACATATTATCAAAAGATGGCTCCGTGTCATTCCTACTAACATCATACAACATAATGCATAAACATAAATACATCTCATTGTCACATATAAATACAAATGTACATAGGCTAGTGTAGCCTCTCAAAAAGACTATCTGAACTCCTTACATCAGCTCGATCACATATAAGTCATGTTATACCAAAACATGTATATAAACAATCTCTCAAAATACACATCTATCTATTTTCTCCGGTGAATTAATTTAATCATCCATCATAGGCTTTTTGCCCAAAGAGCACTCACCAGCTAGTGATGTATTCGAACAAAGTCCCCAAAAGGGGTGAGAAATGAAATCCCAGTAAGCTCAAGATTTATGGAGGGACTCTCCGCCCAAGATTTCACTTCCCGCAAGAAGGGTTAGATCACATAGTATAGAAGACATCATATATTGCCACATATACATAACACACTTAATGACTATATCCATATGGAGAGTCCAAATATATACTTCTGAGAATTATAGATCCCTCTGGAATAAACATATATGGTAATCAGAGACTAATGTCTCATCGGACTATACATCTATATACCGGGATCATAATCAAATATGTCATACACGGTGATTTGGAGACTAATGTCCCCACATATCACAATCTGGATCATAACGTGTATGTGGTCACTAATCAAAGTTATGTCTGGCTGCATTGTTGATTGCATACTTGGCAAAACAGCGCTAACATTCATCCTATGTGTATGTGCATGAATTTGACATTCCAATCCCTTCTAAAATGTGTATTTATTGAAGAATTAATTAGCCTTATATATATATATATATATATATATATATATATATATATATATATATTTGGATATACCCAAGGGTTTCCCCACCCCACATAGGATGAGATAATTCCTTTCGCGGATTGAGAGGATAAGGATTTCTCCGTTACCACAAAGTGTGTTTAACAGGATTCAAACTCAAGTCTTTTAGACCCATAGACTCAGCACCAAGCCAACTGAGCCACACCTTGCAGGTTAATTAGCCTTATATAAAACAATGAAATTCATGAGGCTTTCATTTTAAAATCTGGTTATTATTATGATGACTATGTTGCCTATTTTTGAAATTTTGAATTCCTTGATTATTTAAAAGGTAAAGTTATTTTTGCAGTTGTTGTATATATGACAATTGATTTTGACCATTGATTCCCCATATTTAATGTTTTCATCCACTTTTATATAATTATGATTTCTCAAATTTAATTACTGTAAAAATGACAACCCTATTAAAAAATGTTTTAGACGCAAGTATAGTGGTCTATACTGTGAAATAACTAAACTAATAAGTGGTGATTGAGTAGGGGTGTTCGTGGTCTAGATTGAATTGGTTTTGGAATTCAAAAATCATCCGATCCAATCCCTTCGGTTTGATCATGTAATCACCCGTTCGGTTTGGATTTTTTTTCAAATCCGATCCGATCCAATTTTTTTCAGTTTGGATAGGATCAGTTTTCGGTTTTTTGAAAATCCTAAAATCCGTTTTCATGATTATCGTGCAAATAACATCTTTTGTATATATTGGCTTTGTAATTTTTTTTGAAATACAAAAGCATTAGGAAATGATAATATCATTTTTTTTACAATGAGATATGAAGCTCTACATAGATAAGAAATTTTTAATGAGAAGTGAATAAATTGTTTTTTGAGTTTAGTTGATGGGTTAATGAATCGTGGGTTTAGAAGTTCTTGGGTTATGATTGGGGAAAAACCCAAGTAAATAGAGGGGAATTAATATATTGGATCAGTTTGTATTGGATCGGTTTTCATTAATCAATCTGAAATCCGATCCAATCTAATTAAAATTTGCATTTTTTTTTTTCGATTTATTCGGTTATCGATTTTTCGATTTAGTCACCACGATTTGAATCGGTTGATGAACACCCCTATTGACCGTGGGGCTAGAATTTCCTGATCGAGGGTTTTTGAAACAATTAAGTAGAAGTTGGTCATAAACCAGTAAAGAGGTACAAAACCTAAACATGCAATAAAAAAATAAAAATAAAAATGGAAGAATGCAATTACGGATCAACCCGTCCGGCCTGATTTTGGTGGATTATTTATGGGCGGGTCGGGTCATTTTGAAAAATATACATATGCGATTAAAAAAAAAAAAAAAAAAGGAAAAAAAGAAAAAGGAAAAAAAGAAGAAAAATTTACACGTTTGAGGGGGCTTGCATCGTTTGTGTCCTTCGAGGGACAGAACAGATGTTGCATTCTTTCTCTTCACTTTCCAGATTTTCTCTATTCATGACATCCAAACCTCAACGCCTCCATCAAAGTAACTCTCTCTCCTTCTCACTCTTCCTCTATTGTTATTGGATCATGTTCATTTTTGCTGTGGGCATTTTTATCATTTATCTTACTTAAAGAGCATTAACAGTTTTTTTTTTCTTTTTTCTTTTTCTTTTTTTTTTTAAAAATAAAAAATAAATTCTGGGTTTTCGACAGTTGCAGGGAGAGGGAGCAGTTATCAGAGCTCAACAAAGAGGGCAAGAACCATGGTCACTGCCACTGATTCTACTATGAAGGACGCTTTTACGAAATATGCTGAATATTTGAATAACCTTGTAATGCTTCTCATCTCCTATCACCCTCCCATTAACAATGTCCTTGTATTAAACTCAAATTTTCAAGCTTTTTAAAATTCATTGCAAGACTGTGGTAGCTGCAGTGATTTTTGTTGCAAAATTTGTTCCTGTTCGAGTTTATTGTGGAAATTAGTAGAATTTATCTGAAGGGTTATTGCTTTGAAGTCCATAAATTTTAAATTTTACCTTTCTCTTTTTTCTCTTGGGGTGCGGTATTGGGAAGTTTGTGTAATGATTCTCCTCATATAGGCTTCTTCCTATTAGCTATGAGCCTATGAGTTAATTTTAGATCCTTTTTTAAAAGGTGCCATTTTCATTGTGATGTATTACTGAAGCCAGTACATCAAGTGCCCTTTTAAGGATATGTTTGGATGGAGGAGTTTGGAGGGGAAGGGAAGGGAGGGGAAGGTTAATTTTTATTTTTAAAATTAGATAATTATAAAATGTTTAAAACAAATGATCAAGGAGTAATTGGAAGATTAGATGATAATCTTTCATTCTATTCCTCTCATTTTAAGAAATTCTCAAATAAGGAAAATGTTTACTTCAAATGAAGAATTTCCTCTCCAAACTCATTCATCCAAACATACCCGAAGCTTGTGGATGAAAGAAGGGGAAATGGTGGCAAAATTGAAGGGTTGTGAACTGTTGATCATTGTATTCGGAATGGGAACATTGAGATATTAAAACTTCTGGTTTTTTATTTTTGTGCTTCCCTCAGCTTGGGGCTGTTACTAAAGGACTAGAATACTGGGGTGAAAGGCTTTATGTGGGAGAGCCTCCCTCAAATTTTATTTTACTGTATTGTTTTACTTTATGAGAGTAGTGATTTGCAATTCATTTAAATTTTAAGAATTAATAGTTTGGAGCTCACTGTGTGCTCACTGTCCCTTTATTAAAAAATCTTGCTTCATTGATAATATGTAGAAACTTGCTTCACAATAACTTAATTGGAATGTTTTAAGAATATATAGATATATGGTGGCTATGAATATCCTGTAAAGTCTGTCCCTTTTCAATATGGCTGCATACTGTTTCATGCTATTGCTATTATTTTGATACTTTCTAAACATATATTTGTAGAATGACAAACGGGAACGAGTGGTCAAAGCAAGCCGTGATGTAACAATGAATAGCAAAAAGGTCATATTTCAAGTGCACAGGTTAGCTATCTCTCTCTCTCTCTCTCTCTCTCTCTCTCTCTCTCATGCTCATGTTATGAGGATATTCCTGGATCTTTAACTGCTTCATATGCCATCTTGGATCAGCTGAATTTCTTAAAAAAAAAAAGAAAAAGAAAATCTTTCCCATGGTCTTTGCTTGGATTGATTTGTCCTTTATGTTGCGTATGTTCTTTAATTAGTCGTGTGAATCAACTTTTTGATTGTATCTTGAAATTGTTGTACTTCGATGACTTTGTTTTCTACTAGCAGTAAGTGTATCTTAATTGCATTACTCTCACATTCATACTTTTTGCTTCATTCTCTCCTCCCCCCCCCCCCTATATTTCTATAGGATACAGGTAAAATATAAAAGAAATAGGAGTCTAAATCTTCTGATGGTTCTTCATCAGTTCATCTTACTGATCTTACTGGTATTATATATTCATTATCCTGATCGCATTACCATTGTCTAATTTCTTAACAAGGATGAGTAAATACAATAAAGTTGAAGTACTTGAGAAAGCAGAAAAGGATTTAGCTGCTGTGACAGATCAGTACATGTCTCGACTAGTCAAAGAATTGCAGGGAACTGATTTTTGGAAGCTAAGACGAGCATACTCACCTGGGGTATACTTCACATTACTTTCAAGTTGAGATCAAGTACTTTTCTCTGATATTTGTCTTGGGTGTTTGCAGATACAGGAGTATGTCGAAGCAGCTACGTTCTGCAGTTTCTGCAAAAATGGAACTCTTTTGAAGCTTGATGAGATAAACAACACATTGTTACCTCTTAGTGATCCATCTCTACAGCCTCTGCAGATAAATATCCTTGACTATCTATTAGGGGTATTTTTTTTCTTTACCTTTTTTTGTTATCCATGTTAGTGATTTATTTATGTTTTTGATAGCAGATAACATACCACCAAATAAGAGCCAATTCAACAGATTACTAGAAGTGTTTGATTTGTTATGATGATCTCCGCAATTATGTTTGTTTTGTTTTGTGCTTTCGGTTTTTTTTTTTTTTTTTTTTGGGTAATCCTTACATGAAGATGAAGCATGCATGCAACTTAATTGTGCCTTTTCCCCCTTCCTCTAGAAGGTGATCAATATTCTTTTACAGCTTGCAGATTTGACTGGAGAGCTGATGCGTCTGGCAATTGGTAGGATATCGGATCGTGAACTTGAATTTGCTGAGAAGATATGCAGATTTGTACGTGATATATACAGGGAGCTTACACTTGTAGTGCCACACATGGATGATAGTTCTGATATGAAAATAAAGATGGATACAATGCTCCAAAGTGTCATGAAAATAGAGAACGGTAATGTATTGGCATTTGAAGTACTGTTGCAACACTAATGTTTCCATCTATTAAGCTTGATGCCTTAAAATTTTACTGGAGGCACTAATAGAATAATCTAGCAACTGAATGTAAATTTTTTTTCATATCATCTGAAGTTAATAAAATTGATTTTCCATGTTTCAAGAGATTCTTTTCTTAAGTTCATGATATGGGATTCCTACATTTTTGTACTTTACTCCTCTACAAAGTGTATCCTCTTATAATTGTATTTAGGTCTAAAGCTGTTCCCACTCTATAATGATGCTGCTTGCTGCAGCTACTAGTATTTGTATGGTAACACCTTCGTAATCATGTTTAAATATGGCACTCCTAAAATTTCGATACCTGAGTGAGATCATGAGTTCTAGGCCACCGGGTGCATGAGTGATTATGATAATTCCTACCTGCATAATCTGCTCAGATAATGTGCAATGATGGACACTTTATATTTCCCCAAAAAGTCAAAACCCCTGATAAACCCTTGTGCGACAGCAACAGAAATGTTGATATTTAAGTTTTTAATTTGTATCGAAAACCCAAATTTTAAATAGCTTTTTCTCCCCATCCCACCCGGACAAAAAGTGAAGGGAGAGAGAGAACATTGTTTATGACGTGTTGTTTTTGCACAGAATCCTTATAACGTGTTGTTTTTGTAGCTTGCTTTAATGTTCATGTGAGAGGATCAGAGTATATTCCACTTCTGGGATCTAATGATCCAAGTTCTTTCTTAGTGGGAGTTCCGGATATTGAACTATGAGGTATTCTATCTTCTCAGTCTCAGTTTATACTGGGAGTCTATTTACTATTTATTCCTTTCTAATGAAAGGTTTCCTCATCTTATACCAGTTATCCATTGGACGCTTTGTGAGATATATGTAGATGAGTGAATAGTTCGAAGGTTGGTATTACTGCATGGATCAATATGAACAATATTTTGTATAAGCTGCACATGACAATCGACAATGAGGTTTACAGATGATTCTCAGCAAAGATGACATGTATGGTTGTCATTTTATTTTGAGCATTTCACATAATGTTATTGAGCTTACACTTAATCTTCTTTGAGATTAAATAAGTTTTAATATAAAGTTTGAATTAATCCATTTGTGATTGAAAGATTATGGGTTCGTGTAGAATATTCTAGAGTCTTTTACTTGTTTCTAGCTACTAGTCTCTTTGAGTAGTGTGACGCCTCTTCGGTTAGTGTGTATTTTATTTATTACTTCATCTCCTTAACTACCTTGTATCTGTATATAAAGATTCCTTTGGGTATCAATCAATATATGAAAAAATACATTTCAGTCTTATATTTCTTCATGGTATCAAGAGCAGGTTATCCTGTAGTCATCTTGTAAACCTCCACGTTACTTTCTTTTTTTCCCATTTTTCACTGTTCCTTACTATAACTCAGAATCCAGACAATCACGAAACCAAGGCCACCATTGGACTCAGAAGCCAATTTCGAGTCGACCCACGTCTGCCCCGTCGCCGGAAAGTCATCCACGCACCGCCACAGCAGATCAGCCTCTCCGGCGCGTATGAGCCACGCGCCGCCCTGCCGGCCTCCGTTTGTCACGCGATTTTCACAGAATAACTCGCATGGCCTCCCTCTTCCTGTTCTGAGGGTTTAAATCACGATTGGAGCACTTTTCTTGCTGGGTCCAGTTGGTTCCTCTTCGTGACATGTTTCTCGTCCTGTTGGAGCATTTTTTTTCTTTTTTTTGGAGATGGAAGTTGAAAATATTGAGGCTGAGAATAAACATTATGAAAAATCATCCGGTAATGTTTCCGGTGTCTCTCCTCCTCCCTGTTCTTCGTCTTTCGGAGACAACCCAGCTATACAGATTACTAACCACCGTTTAAACGGTAATAATTATGTGCAATGGCATCAATCTGTCAAGCTGTTTATCCAAGCAAAGGGGTTAAACAAGAGTCGTGCTTATCAAATCTCTTCTGATGATAAGGGTGAGGAGTCTCGTGCCTCTCCAAATTCCGATGGTGTATTCATCACTAAAGCTCAGTATGAGCAATTTCAAAAGGTGATGTCTCAATCTGCTGAGGCAACTAGTCATGTTGCTCAACAAGGTATGACATTCCATGTTGATCATAGTAGTCGATGGATTCTTGATTCAGGTGCTTCTGATCATATGACAGGTAATGCATCCTTGTTTTGTTCTTATACCCCTTATTATCCCCAGTCACGAATAAGGATTGCTGATGGTAGTTTCTCTAATATTGCGGGAAAGGGATCTATTAAGCTCTCTGAACATATTACTCTGAATTCTGTCCTTCATGTCCCTTCTCTTACTTGTAACCTTATCTCTATTAGTAAACTTTCCTCTGAATTGCATTGTGTTGCTAAATTCTCTGCCAAAACCTGTGTTTTTCAAGAACAGGATTCGAGGTTGATGATTGGCAGTGCTAGAGAGGAAGAAGGACTTTACTATTTTGAAGAAGATTCTCATGAAAAGAGATTTTTTACAAATCACTCTTTATGTTTATCAGACGATTGTAATGATATTTTGTTGTGGCATCGTCGTTTAGGACACCCAAATTTCTTTTATCTTCAAATGCTGTTTCCAAACTTATTTATTAATAAAAAACCAAGTTCCTTTTTTGTGATGATTGTCAATTTGCAAAACACTCTCATGTTTCTTATTCCCCCAGAGATTATCATGTTTCGTCTCCATTTACATTGATTTATAGTGATATTTGGGGGCCAGCTCGTGAAAAAAATATATCTGGAACTCGTTGGTTTATTACCTTCATTGATGATCATTCTAGAGTATGCTGGGTATATCTTCTAAAGGATAAGTCTGAAGCTACAGCCACTTTTAAAAATTTTCATGCTATGGTGCAAACTCAATTCCAGACCTCTATTCAAATCCTGCGAACTAACAACGGTACTGAATATTTTAATTATGTTCTTGGTGATTACCTAACCAAGCAAGGTATTATCCATCAAAGTTCTTGTCCTAATACCCCTCAACAAAATGGGGTGGCTGAAAGAAAAAATAGACATCTCATTGAAGTTGTTAGAGCCCTCTTGTTTACAATGCATGTCCCTAAATACCTGTGGGGGGAGGCTGTCTTGACTGCCTCATATCTCATCAATCAGATGCCCTCTCGTGTCATGAATTTTCATTCTCCCATAGATTGCCTTACCCGCTCTTTTCCCTCCTTTTGGGCTCTCTCTTACCTTCCTCCAAAGTTGTTTGGGTGTGTGGTTTTTGTTCATATTCCTCCACATCAAAGGTCCAAACTTGATCCAAAGTCTGTTAGATGTGTCTTCATAGGTTATCCTTCTAATAAAAAAGGTTACAAGTGCTACTCACATTCTCTTCGAAAGGTCTTTGTTTCTATGGATGTTACTTTTTATGAAACACCATCATTTTTTCCCTCGACTTAGTCTATCGGTATAAATGAAGACAAGTCTTGGATTCCAAATAATTCTACTGTCTTACCTTACCCTTGGAAACATCTGTTGTTCCTTTACCTTTGGAGACAGGGGGAGTCAATGTACAGGAGACAAGGACAACAACTGTACCAGAGACTGGAGATCCTCCTAGTAAATGGGGAAAATTCTATAGCAGGAGTAAATCTCCTCAAGATCTTCTAGACTGCCAGGATTCTGACCCGAGTCCTAGTTCCAGCAATCCACTTGAGAACACTGGTACTGCTGACCTAGATATGCCTATTGCCCTTCGAAAAGGAACTAGATCTTGCACTGCTCATCCTATTTCTCATCACATTTCATATGAAAAGTTATCTCCAAGTTTTCGTGCTTTCAACACTATATTAGACGGTACAAAAATACCAAAAAATATCCAAGAGACACTTAATGACCCTAAATGGAGGGATGTTGTCTTTGAAGAAATGGATGCACTTAAAAAAATGGAATTTGGGAGTCCGTGGCACTTCTCAGAGGAAAGAAAACTGTAGGTTGCAAATGGGTGTTCACAATAAAATTTAATGCAGATAACAACATCAACAAATATAAGGCCAGATTGGTTGCCAAAGGATTTACTCAGACTTATGGGATAGACTATCAGGAGACGTTCGCTCCTGTTGCCAAACTTAACTCTATCCGAGTCCTACTATCACTTGCTGCCAACCTTGATTGGCCCTTGCATCAATTAGACGTAAAGAATGCTTTCTTAAATGGCGACTTACATGAGGAAGTTTACATGGATCCACCACCTGGTTTTGATGAGGGAGATGGTTCAGTATGCATGTTGAAGAAGTCTCTTTATGGACTTAAACAATCCCCTAGATAGTGGTTTGAAAAGTTTACTCGTGCTTTTAAAGAAAGAGAATTTATCCAAGCTCAGACTGATCACACTTTATTTTTTAAACACTCCGATAGTGGCAAAATTGCTATCCTCATTGTTTATGTTGATTACATAATTGTCACAGGTGATGACTGGGAGGAAATAAAATCTTTAAAGGGGGGTTTAGCTAATCTGTTTGAACTGAAGGATCTTGGATCACTCAAATATTTTCTTGGAATGGAAGTTGCTCGTAGCAAGGCGGGAATTTCCTTATCTCAAAAGAAATATATCCTAGACCTGCTACAAGAAACAGGTATGCTTTGGTGCAAGCCTGTAGAATCCAGTTGAACCCAATATTAAATTGGGAATTGAAGATGGAAAAGATGTTGACAGGGAGCAGTACCAAAGGTTGGTAGGGAAGCTGATCTACTTATCTCACACTCGGCCTGATATTGCATTTGCAGTTAGCATGGTCAGCCAATTCATGCATTCTCCTAAGGAAAAGTACCTTAGTGCGGTTTATAGAATCCTCAAGTACCTCAAAAACACCCCTGGTCGAGGAATGCTCTTTAAAAGGGGACATAGGAGGATGATAGAAGTCTATACAGATGCTGATTGGGCTGGCTCTGCAATGGATCGAAGATCCACTTCAGGATATTGTACCTATGTCTGGGAAAATCTTGTGACCTGGAGAAGTAAGAAACAAACTTTTGTTGCCAGAAGCAGTGCAGAAGCAGAATTTCGGGCGCTAGCCCATGGCATCTGTGAAGGAATATGGTTAAGAAGACTCCTTGAAGAATTAAAGATATCTTATTCTCTACCTGTGAGACTCTATTGTGATAATAAAGCTACAGTCAGTATTGCTCAAAATCCTGTACATCATGACAGAACCAAACATGTGGAGGTTGATTGTCATTTTATCAAAGAAAAATTGGAGGAGGGTAGTGTATGTTTGTCATATATACCTACCAAGGAGCAAAGAGCCGACATTCTCACCAAAGGATTACACAAACCCATCTTTGAGGATTTAATTAGCAAGTTGGGGATGATCAATATATATCTCCCAACTTGAGGGGGTGTAGAATATTCTAGAGTCTTTTACTTGTTTCTAGCTACTAGTCCCTTCTAGTAGTGTGATGCCTCTTCGGTTACTGTGTATTTTATTTATTACTTCATCTCCTTAACTATCTTGTAATATGTATATAAAGATTCCTTTGGTATCAATCAGTATATGAAAAAATACATTTCAGTCTTATATTTCTTCAATTCGAATACGGAAAATAGCCTTTTTGCAAATATACATTGGTAAGGTTGTGTCAAAGGATTGCTCTCGTACCACCCTTGCTAGTCTAAGGTTTAATAGGGAGTTGTGATTTGAATATGCCAAAATATGAACAGTTCAATTTTCTTTATAGTTTATTATTAAATTTGACAGCTAAATAATTGTCTATGCCATGTTTAGACATGTTGATGGTTTTAATTAGATAAACCATGAATTAGCCATCTGTGCCTTTAAATCACGAAATGTTATTGTGTAACTTAGGTAGAGTAGTATCAGAATTATATTTGTCTTACTAACTACCAGTGCCACTATTCAATTAAAAACTAGGGAGCTTCCTTACAGAATTCTCGTCCCTTTCGCTTTTGCATGTGAGGCGAAGAGATTCTACGGTGGTTTATACCTCTAGATCCAGTTGAGACAACAATAAAACTCCATTGATGTACTAGAAAGAACGTACTCGTAACCATACATTCATACTCAGATATTCAACAATAAATGGTTTTTAGAGCTCATTATCACCTGAATTTAAGTGGTGTTCCTTGCTGGGTTTGGAGGTTGAAGATACGAAACCTCTTCTTCCTTCTTCCATGGGCTAGAACTACGGATAAAGAATCAAACATAATAAAGCGTAACATATTTTCTCCTCGTTCAAATTCTTCCTTAGTTCAAGTGCTGACAGTGGGTATAGGGTAACGCGCAAGGGAACAAATGATTAGTTTGTATAGAAGCACTATGATGTAAGGAAAAAATGTGTCATTTAAAAGGATGTAAGGATGTAAGGTTGTGTTATTTTGAGAGAGAGAGAAAGAGATAGATAAAGGAGGAGAGAGTTGACAAAAAAATAAAGGTGTGGGTCCCATCTATTTGTGAGAGTGAAAGGATATAAGTTGTGTCATTTAAAATGATAAACACTTTTCCCAGGATGTAATAAGTATGTATGATTAATAATATTCAATCTTCTTTCCTATTTTCTCTATGTTTCTCTCATTGGGTTCGTGTTCCCATCATTTGGTGCTTTCATTTTCGGGAAATATCAAGTCACTAATGTAATAAGTTTGGTATCGAACCATTTTATTCAATTGGAAATGACATTTTATATAGACGACGATACAAGGCTTCAGAAGGTGATTTGAATTTGAATACAACTTTCGTAGTTACAAATCACTATTTGATCGTAGTTATAAATGACATAACCGTTACAATTGTTACAAATTTATATAGTAAATGCCAACATGTTGTTAGCAAAGCATGCTCTGAGATCTTCAATTTGAATTCCAAACTATTTTTGGAGTCTATTACTCCCCCCTCAAGTTGGAGTATATACAAATGAAACACCCCACTTGGCAAGGTTGGAAAAGAACATAGCTTTCCCTTATACTTTGGTAAAAATATCTGCTAATTGACAGTTGAACCAAATATACAAAGTAGAAATGGTGTTTGCCTAAAGATGATCCCTTATGAAATGATAGTCCAACTTAATGTTTTGTTCTTTCATGAAATATTAGATTGGCGACAATGTGTAAGGTTGCCTGGTTGTCGCATAAAAGTTCCAAAGGCTTGTTATGAGTGACACCAAGAGAGTGGAGGAAAGCTTTTAACCCTACTAATTAAATAGTCGTAGTAACCATGACTATACACTCAGCCTTAGGTGTGGATCTTGAAATTGTGTCTCGTTTCTTGGTTTTCCAAGATATGGGAAACAAGCCAAGCATAATAAAGAATCATGTGATGGATCGTCTAGTGAGTGGACATCAAGCCCAATTAGAGTCACAAAAGGCTCCATCATAGAGATCACAATCAGATTTTAATAACACGAAGAGTTGCATCATAATGTTGTTTCTTTGGCTGATTTATGAATTGGGACAATGTGTTGACTGCATAACATAGATCAGGTCTTGTGATAGTGAGATAGACCAAGCGACTCACAATGGGTCTATACTGAGCTGGATCTTCATAGTCATCGCCATCTGCCATATGTTGTTCCATAAGGAATGTATTAGGTTTGCATCCAAGAAGGCCAGCTCAGGCATAATGTGAAGTTCATATTTTCGTTAAGAGAGAAAAATGCAGTGGGATTGCGAACAATCTCGATTCCCAAAAAAGTCTTTACCTACTCATTTATTAAACTAATTTCCAATTAACCCATGAATCAATTCTTTAATCAAAATTTCAATATTCACCAGAGTCCATTAAATTTACTTTAACAAATGAATCTAAGGTTTCCTGATAATCGCATAAAATTATAATTTTACCCCTAGTTATGCATTATTGACACGATTTTTCAAAAACCATCAAAATTCACCAAATAATTCCAATAATCATTTTTCTTAATTCTAAATACCTCTTTCAACATATATCCAATCTTAGAACTGTAATCTCATTTATGAGTTTCCCAGTAAAATTGTACCGCAATATTTTACCCGGTAAAATCACTATTCATCAATTTTCCTGAAAAGTGCCTAGTCTCTCCAATTTCGTTCTAAATCCAATTCCATCATTAGTTTCATCAAATAAGGTATAATTTTATCATTTAACAGGTTAGGGTTACATATATACCAAATTATTATTTTACCCTTCGTGTGTATTTTCACCCGAATTTCAGGATTTTTCCTAAATAAACCTTCTAACCCACAATTTAATTATTAGTAATGCAATTCAAATATGTGAGGTGTTATATTCACACCATCTTTTTGCAATTTTGTCAGCAAAATTAAAGTCATACTTGTCCACTAACTCAGGATACAGCCGAGGAATCTCGTCTTCCTGCTTCTAAGTAGCTTCATCAAGTGTGTGTCCTTCCTATTGTACCTTTACCATAGGAATACTCTTGCTTCTAAACTTCTTTTCAATACGATCCAGAATATGCACAGGACCAACAAGAGTCTTCAAATTCTCCTGTATCTCGATATTGTAACAACCCGTGTTAACCCGGATTGTTAACATACTATCGTATTAAGCCGCGCTTAATTAAAATGCGGAATAACTTTTTCTTTAATTCAATTATGACGTCATTAACCTTAGCCAACTTGATTACTCAATCAATTTCATAAAATACTGCCTGTATGCAACTAACTGAATACCTCATATATAAATATAATGTGAGTATCTAAAGTCATAGGGCTACAACACATAGCCTGGACCACAAATCCTGATACTTTAAAACAACATTAACTGAAGAAGACAATAACAAGTCTAAGTGGCATGGACAAACTCCATGCTCACCAAATAAGGTAACAATGCCCAATAACAGTCTCAACATAATAATAACGAAAAACATAAACAACAGTCAATAACCAGCATCCAACATGTCAGCATGACACAGATAAGTCTAACTTAACTCTGGCCTCCTGCCAACTGAGCCCTCAACATTACCTGATCCTGAAATAAGCGTCCCCAAACGTGGGGTGAGATCTCTAAACAAGAAATCTCAGTAAGACAAGGGGTCCTCAAGGATCTTCTACCCCAAGCTCACTTACATGTGCAATATAAGCTCAAAAAGCAGTATTTCCAATATTAGTTCCAAAACTATGCAGTGCAACAGATATTCATGCCATGTGTGTTTATACAATCTATTGGCCAGAGAAATGCAGGAATACGTCTATACCCACATAAGTACAAGGAACACCGCTTGCACCTCACCCATAGCCTCATCATCTTGTATGTACTACATACTCAGGCTTACCGTATAGGTGGACATCACATGCACATCATAAAAGCACATTGCATATAATAGCTCAACAGCATTTCCAAAACATCAAAGCATGTAACACAGCATGCATAAACCACATCCCCATGGGACATGGTGGAACCACAACATGGCTAAACCGAGGACACGAAAGCTTACCTTGCAAGCTAGCTATCCAAGCCAAGAGTCCAACCACTCTCAAGTCCAAACACAGTAGTATCACAATCTGTTATGGACCAATAATATATCATTAATTATGCATCATAAGCATACAACTTAAAGACTACGCCTTTCCTTTACGTTTTACGTCTTAAGGCTTCCAACATAGCCATAAGCCCTCAATCATATGATTCTGACTTAGTTTATTAATTACAGAAGTCCAACTTCCTTAATCTAGGGTTCACAAACCCCCAATAGCCTACTGTTCACACAACACAACTACTGTTCTGCGAAATCTCAGGATATCCGGATATTTCTTGGGACATATCCGGATATGCAATATTCAAATATCACACTGATCATATCCGGATATACCATATCCGGATATCCAGATCCCATATCCGGATATGAATATCCGGATACCATATCCGGATATCAGTTCGACAAATATCCGGATATCTCACGACAGAATGCAATTTCTGCATTTCGTGAATATCCAATCCAAAGGTCCAACTTTTAACACTTAATTACGTTAAAGCATGTGTAATTAAAGCATGCATCTTTAATCTGTTTTAAGTTCATTTTCATATCACCTCATTGTTTACTCATTAAACATGGCAAAGACATCAACTTTAAGCCACAAAACTATGATCAAAGATGAGGAAACTTACCCCAAGCTTGAAACAGCTCAACAATGGTGCTCTTGGAGCTCACCAGCCAGCTCCAAGGTACTGAATTTAGGGAGGACGAAAATGGAGTAACAAGGTGAGTTCTTTCTTCACCAAGGAAGCTACTTGAAGCTTCTTCCCCCACCCAAACCAAACTTAGCCTCACACCTATACCAAACACTGCTCCCTTAACTCAGAAATGGGCCAACAATGCAGTCCCAAGGCCAACTCTCACCCTCACCTAGCAAACTCTCACAAGCTCAAGGTGTATGAAGAAGAAACCAAGGAGAAAGGAAGCTCCTTGGCTCACACAATGGAGGAGAAGATGACAAGAGGTGGCTGGAGTGTTTTTCAGAAATGGAGGCACGTACATGAAGAGATTTCGGACCTAGAAATCTGTGCCAACTAATGAATTTAAAGAAGTTAAGCCACAACGCGCAGTATTAGCCTTAATAGCAACACTAAAGATCCTGATCCCAAACTTTGGAATCTAAACCTACTCATTTTTCTAGGATTTTTCATATTTTTATTTTATTTTTCGGAGCACCTTTCCGGTACGCGCTTTTCCATAGCCAGTATCAGTTCTGGCATCAGATTACATTATTTTGACTTGAAACTTGTTTTACAAGTCCTACATAATATTCTAGTAATTATCATACACTCGATATAATTTTTCAGGATACTTTTTCGGTACGCATTAATACCGGGTAGCAGAACCGGTATCAAAAGCGACTTTCAGCATTCTTACCCACTAATTATAATTATTAAAGCCTCATAATAATTATTATGGTCAATTATGGAATTATTTCCTAATTATCATAATTAATTCATTAATTACCTTAATTAGCGGTGCAGGTTCTTACATTCACCCCACCTTTGTAAGGATTTTGTCCTCAAAATCAGGAACATACCTGTCTCGAAAGTCGGGATACTGCCGAAGAAGCTCATCCTCTCGATCCCACGTGCACTCCTCGGGACTACACCCAGTCCACTGCACCTTGACCATCGGAATAGTCTTGCTTCTAAGTTGTTTCTCGCCTCGATCGAGAATCTTGAGTGGTCCGACGGGAGTCTTTAGGTTTTCCCGAACCTCCACATAATCCGGTTGCACCACGTGCGAAGGATCTGCTATGTACCTCCGAAGCTGAGACACGTGAAACACGTTGTGGATGTTGGCTAGGTTCGGAGGTAAGGCAAGTCGATAGGCAACAGGTCCTACTCTACCAAGGATATGGTAGGGCCCAATGAATCGCGGGCTCAACTTCCTCACTCCGAGTGCCCGTCCAACACCGGTGACAGGTGAAAGTTTCACAAACACGTGCTCACCCTCACTGAACTCCAGTGGGCGATGCTTGACATCATAGTAGCTCTTCTGGCGATTCTGTGTCTGTTTCAATTTTCCCCTGATCATCTGGATCTGCTGGGTAGTATCTTGGACAAAGTCCAAGGCTAAATAGCTCTTTATCTCCAACCTCAGACCAGCAAGTAGGAGTCCGACACCTACTACCATACAGCGCCTCGTAGGGTGCCATGCCCAGACTAGCATGAAAACTGTTGTTGTACGAGAATTCTACCAACGGAAGGTACCTATCCCATGTTGAACCCTGCTCCAACGTGCAAGCCTTCAACATGTCCTCCAATGTCTGGATGGTCCGCTCAGTCTGTCCGTCAGTCTGAGGGTGATAGGCGGTACTCAATCTCAGCTGTGTACCAAAAGCCTCATGCAGCGCCTCCCAGAACCGAGATGTGAACTTCGGGTCCCTATCACTGATCATACGCTCGGGCACCCCGTGAAGCCTCACAATCTCGCGGACATATAGCTTGGCCAACTGCTCTGTAGTGAAGCTCACCTTCACTGGAAGAAAATGGGCAGACTTGGTCAATCTGTCCACAATGACCCAGATAGAGTCACAACCAGCCCGAGTCTTAGGCAATCGCACCACGAAGTCCATGGAAATGCTCTCCCACTTCCACTGAGGAATCTCAAGAGGTTGAAGCTTACCAGACGGTTTCTGGTGCTCAATCTTAACTTTCTGACAAATAAGGCACTTGGACACGTAGACTGCTATGTCCTTCTTCATGCCCGGCCACCAAAAATTCCTCTTTAAGTCCTGGTACATTTTTGTAGCACCAGGGTGGATAGTAAACTGGCCCTTATGAGCCTCTGCCATAACCTCCTCAGTCAATGGCCCTCGAGGGATAACAACCCTTTTCTGAAACAACATCAATCCATCCTCGTTCCAAGACACACCGTCCTGGTTCTTCACATAATCCAGGCACTCTCTTTGCACTTGCGCCTCTTTAATCTTTTCCATCAGCTCATTAATCACTTTTGCTGTTTCCAACTCAAGTAGTGTGCCCCCAAACAAGGAGTTCACTCTCGAGTCTCTGAACTCTTCATTCACCTCAACTCAAAGTCGTAGTCCTTCAAGAACTCCATCCATCTCCGCTGTCTCATGTTCAACTCCTTCTGGTCAAACAGATATTTCAGACTCTTGTGGTCACTGAATACAGCAAACTTCATGCCAAATAGGTAATGCCTCCAAATCTTGAAAGCAAAAATAATAGCTGCCAACTCCAAGTCGTGAGTCGGGTAATTCTCCTCATGAGGTTTCAACTGTCTTAAAGCATAAGCAACCGCTTTTCCTTTCTGTATTAACACACAGCCCAGCCCCTTACCATAGGCATCACAATATAACTCAAACTGCTCCGCAGGATCAGGAAGGACTAACACAGGAGCAGTAGTCAGTTTCTCCTTCAACTCCTGGAAGCACTCCTCACACTCATGTGTCCACACGAATGGAGTCTCCTTTCGGGTAAGGCGAGTCATCGGTAGCACCATCTTGGAGAATCCCTCTATGAACCTCCTGTAGTACCCAGCCAAACCCAAGAAGCTTCTCACTTCTGTAACCGTCTTGGGCCTCTCCCAATCCATCACGGCCTCAATCTTGTTAGGATCAACTGCAACTCCATCAGTGGAAATCACATGACCCAGAAATTTCACCGCCTTGAGCCAAAACTCACATTTTGACGGCTTAGCATATAGCTTTTTCTCTTTCAACACTTGCAAAACAATCTTCAAGTGCTCAGCATGCTCCTCCTCTGTCTTGGAGTAAATCAAGATGTCGTCAATGAAGACGATCACAAACTGATCCAGGTACGGCTGGAAGATCCTGTTCATGTAGTCCATGAACACTGCGGGTGCATTGGTGAGTCCAAACGGGATCACCAAGTACTCATAATGCCCGTACCTCGAGCGAAACGCGGTCTTTGGGACATCCTCCGGCTTAACCCGTATCTGATGGTAACCGGACCGGAGATCAATCTTTAAATACACGCAAGCACCCCTGAGCTGATCCAGCAAATCATCAATGCGTGGAAGGGGATACTTGTTCTTGATTGTCACCTTGTTCAACTGTCTGTAGTCGGTGCACAATCGCATAGTCCCATCTTTCTTTTTTACAAAAATAACCGATGCTCCCCAAGGGGAGACACTCGGCCGAATGAAATCTTTCGCTGAAAGTTCCTCAATATGCTTCTTCAGCTCTGCCAACTCCGGTGACAACATCCGGTATGGAGCCAATGAGATAGGCCCCACACCAGGCAATAGATCTATGGAGAACTCTATCTTCCTCTGCGGTGGAAACTAAAGAATCTCCTCAGGAATCACCTCGAGGAATTCCCTCACCACAGGAATGCCAGTGAGATCCTCATGTGTCCCACTCACCAAACCTCCCAACATAACATAGCCAAATGCCCCTGCTCTCAAGGCCCTCCTCGCCTGCAGGACTGAAATAAACGGTGAGGACTGGCTGCGGACCCACCCGGAGACATCACCACTCTCTTGGCACAGCAATCAATCAATGCACAGTTTTTGGACAGCCAATCCATGCCCAGAATAATCTCCAAGTTGGCCATCGGCAATCCTATCAGATCTACCGAGAAGTCACAGCCATCCCACTGAAATGCCACATCGCGATGGACAGTGGAGGTCAAACATTTTTCTCCGGTGGCGGTAGTCACCGGCATCGGTGGAGAAAGCACATCACTGGGCAACTCAAGCCCCACAGCAATAGGGGTAGCAACAAATGAATGTGTTGCCCTGGAATCAAATACATCAACAGCTGAACCACCAATGGTAACAGTACCTCTGACCAGGTTCGGAGCTCTGTCTGACTGCTGACGATCAAGTGTGTACACACGCCCCGTAGTAGGTGGCACTGCTGGTGCCCCAGTAGGAACCATCTGCAACGGCACTGCCTGCACTGCAGCAACTCTCGCCGTCGGGCAATCTCTCGAGTAGTGGCCCTCCTTGCCACACTGGAAGCATATCAGCGCCTGTAGCACACGGCCCAAAATGTGACTTCCCGTATCCCGAGCATCTGGGAGCAGGAGTCTAGCTGCGTTCCCCTGAGTAGAAGTCTTCTTAAACTGGTTTGGCGCTTTCTTAGCCGCCAACTATTTACCTTTACCCTTGTTCCCAAACTTCTTGTCTCTCCATGAAGCGGAACCACCAGTACCCTGTGGCACCTCAGTCTTGGCCTTCTTGGCCTGACTCGATCTGCAGTAGTCCTCAATATCACGACACTGCTGTACCAAAGCCCCGAAGTCTCTCGAAGCAGAACCAGCAAGATGTCCAGCAATGTCCTCATTAAGTCCCCTCCGGAATTTAGCAGCTAAAAAGATGGGAGTCGGCCTCGCCATACGGAAATGAGCAAACTTGACAAGCTCATTAAACTTGGCCAGATACTCGTGCACAGACAACGAGCCCTGCACCAACCAGTCAAACTCTCCCTGCTTCCTCTCCTGAGCGTCATAAGGAAAGTATTGACCCAGAAAGTAATCCTCAAAGAATGGCCATGTCATCACATGCCCCTGCATCTCGAACACCTGTGAGGTGTTCATCCACCACTCATGGGCATCGCCCTCCAGCATGTATGTGGCGAACATTAGCTTCTGCGGATCGGTGCACTGCATCACCCTGAATATCTTTTCCAGGGCCTGAAGCCATCTAGCAGCAGCAATGGGGTCGTAGGACCCATCAAATGTAGTTGGCTTATGCTTGCGGAAAGCGTTCAGCCAGCGGTCGGTCTCGTCTCGATCCTCAGCAAAAACGAGAATGGCTTGCAGAGCCCCCGTCAAATGACCACCCTCACCCATCTGACTCTGGGTGTCCTCCTGTTGACTAGGTGGAGGTGGAGGCGGTGGCAGTGGTGGAGGACACTGGCCCGCAGCAGGACCAGCCCTCATCTCCTCCAACATGACCCTCATCATAGTCATGTTGGCCATCCGGTTCTCCTCCAAAACCTCATCAGTGGCTCGCCGGTTCGCCTCTCTGATAGCGTCCAGCATCGCCTGGTTTGCCAACCTCGTGGCCTCCTGGTCGGCTAGTCGGGCCGCCTGCATCTCAGCTAATGCAGCCAGGATAGGATCCGGTTGATCTTCGCTCGTACTCGGGTTCCTCCTTAGTGGCACCATGACTCTGCACAAGCTACACAAAGAATGAGTTGATCAGGCCCACGCTATGTGGTCACATATGCATTATCATAATACACACCCATCAGAGAGAACACAAAGTAGACACGCAACGAAACATCCTAAGTTATTGCAATACATACAGGCTTTTCCCTAGAAAGTGCTCTGATACCATAAAATGTAACAGCCCGTGTTAACCCGGATTGTTAACATACTATCGTATTAAGCCACGCTTAATTAAAATGCGGAATGACTTTTTCTTTAATTCAATTATGACGTCATTAACCTTAGCCAACTTGATTACTCAATCAATTTCATAAAATAATGCCTGTATGTAAATTGCAAGACAACTAACTGAATACCTCATATATAAATATAATGTGAGTATCTAAAGTCACAGGACTACAACACATAGCCTGGACCACAAATCCTGATACTTTAAAACAACATTAACTGAAGAAGACAATAACAAGTCTAAGTGGCATGGACAAACCCCATGCTCACCAAATAAGGTAACAATGTCCAATAACAGTCTCAACATAATAATAACGGAAAACATAAACAGCAGTCAATAACCAGCATCCAACATGTCAGCATGACACAGATAAGTCTAACTCAACTCTGGCCTCCTGCCAACTGAGCCCTCAACATTACCTGAACCTGAAATAAGCGTCCCCAAACGTGGGGTGAGATCTCTAAACAAGAAATCTCATTAAGACAAGGGGTCCTCAAGGATCTTCCACCCCAAGCTCACTTACATGTGCAATATAAGTTCAAAAGCAGTATTTCCAATATTAGTTCCAAAACTATGCAGTGCAACAGATATTCATGCCATGTGTGTTTATACAATCTACTGGCCAGAGAAATGCAGGAATACGTCTATACCAACATAAGTACAAGGAACACCACTTGCACCTCACCCACAGCCTCACCATCTTGTATGTGCTACATACTCAGGCTTACCGTATAGGTGGACATCACATGCATATCATAAAAGCACATTGCATATAATAGCTCAACAGCAATTCCAAAACATCAAAGCATATAACACAGCATGCATAAACCACATCCCCATGGGACATGGTGGAACCACAACATGGCTAAACCGAGGACACGAAAGCTTACCTTGCAAGCTAGCTATCCAAGCCAAGAGTCCAACCACTCTCAAGTCCAAACACAGCAGTATCACAACCTGTTATGGACCAATAATATATCATTAATTATGCATCATAAGCATACAACTTAAAGACTACGCCTTTCCTTTACGTTTTACGTCTTAAGGCTTCCAACATAGCCATAAGCCCTTAATCACATGATTCTGACTTAGTTCATTAATTACAGAAGTCCAACTTCCTTAAGCCCTGGAATCAAATACATCAACACAAACCCCCAATAGCCTACTGTTCACACAGCACAGCTACTGTTCTGCGAAATCTCAGGATATCTGGATATTTCTTGGGACATATCCGGATATGCAATATTCGGATATCACACTGATCATATCCGAATATACCATATCCGGATATCCAGATCCCATATCCGGATATGAACATCCGGATACCATATCCGGATATCAGTTCGACAAATATCCGGATATCTCACGATAGAATGCAGTTTATGCATTTCGTTAATATCCAATCCAAAGGTCCAACTTTTAACACTTAATTACGTTAAAGCATGCATCTTTAATCTGTTTTAAGTTCATTTTCATATCACCTCCTTGTTTACTCATTAAACATGGCAAAGACATCAACTTTAAGCCACAAAACTATGATCAAAGATGAGGAAACTTACCCCAAGCTTGAAACAGCTCAACAATGGTGCTCTTGGAGCTCACCAGCCAGCTCCAAGGTACTGAATTTAGGGAGGACGAAAATGGAGTAACAAGATGAGTTCTTTCTTCACCAAGGAAGCTACTTGAAGCTTCTTCCCCCACCCAAACCAAACTTAGCCTCACACATATACCAAACACTGCTCCCTTAACTCGGAAATGGGCCAACAATGCAATTCCAAGGCCAACTCTCACCCTCACCTAGCAAGCTCTCACAAGCTCAAGGTGTATGAAGAAGAAACCAAGGAGAAAGGAAGCTCCTTGGCTCACACAATGGAGGAGAAGGTGACAAGAGGTGGCTGGAGTGTTTTTCAGAAATGGAGGCACGTACATGAAGAGATTTCTGACCTAGAAATCTGTGCCAACTAATGAATTTAAAGAAGTTAAGCCACAACGCGCAGTATTAGCCTAATAGCAACGCTAAAGATCTTGATCCCAAAATTTGGAATCTAGACCTACCCATTTTTCTAAGATTTGTCATTTTTTTATTTTATTTTTCGGAGCACATTTCCAGTACGCGCCAGTATCAGTTCTGGCATCAGATCACATTATTTTGACTTTAAACTTATTTTACAAGTCCTACATAATATTCTAATAATTATCATGCACTCGTTATAATTTTCTGGGATACTTTTACGGTAGGTGTTTATACCGGGTAGCAGAATCGATATCTGCACTTTTCTTCCGAAAAACGACTTTCAGCATTCTTACCCACTAATTATAATTATTAAAGCCTCATAATAATTATTAGGGTCAATTATGGAATTATTTCCTAATTATCATAATTAATTCATTAATTAACTTAATTAGCGGTGCGGGTTCTTACAGATATCATCTGGTATTACCACATGCGACTCATCCGAAACATAATGTTGTAGCTATGAAACATGAGATACGCCAGGTAGATTAGACAACTGGTGAGGCAAGGAAAGCTGATAGGAGACCAGTCCCACTCGTTTAATAATCTGATACGGCCTAATGAGTCTGGGACTCAGCTTCCTTACTACCAATGCACGACCAACACCAGTAACCAGAGACAACCGCACAAACACATGATCTCCTTCATCGAATTCCAGCGGTCTATGCTTATTATCGTCGTAACTTTTCTGACAACTCTGCGCCTATTTCAGTTTATCTCTAATCATCTCTATCTGCTCAGTAGTTTACTGCACAAATATTTTCTTATCACCTACCTCAGTCCAACATGTATGAGTCCGACATCTCTGTCGATGCAATGCCTTATACGGTGTCATGCCCAGACTGGAATGAAAGATATTATTGTAAGCCTAAAAAGCCCATTTGATTGAAGAAAACTTGTGTCTATTAGAAAATCAGAAGATATTCAAGTTTATAGAGACATGAACTCACTGGAACAATGAGCTAATCAATACCCTTATGAATGCTCTTGGATGGAATATATATCATAAACCTTGCACAACTTTGTCAGAATTCATTTTGACTTTGATAACTACGACAAGAGACTATTATTGTGAGAAGCTTGTTTCTTGATTACTGAAGTGCAATAAATTGTTTCCGAATGAATGAATTGATTATTGCAATGTGATAGGACTGTGTTCCAGTCCCATGTGTTGTGTTCTGATTGATGGAAAGCTACTGTTTTGACTTTTCGTATTAAATAATATAGTAAATAATAAATGAAAATACAATAAATAGTGGTTTCAGTGAATAAGTGAGTGTGAATGTGAAGAAGTGAGAAAAGAGAGAGAGAATTAAGAAAAGATAGTTGTATTATTGGTTATTTTTTAATTTCACTCATTATTAATTTTTGCTTTTTGTAAGGTACCGCAAAAAGGCAGCCACTAACTTTGTAATCAAGACATTAAGGCATAAAAGAAGTGGAGAATAATTCTGGCAAGATCAGAATTGGTTACAAGAGAGAGAAAAGCAAAGAACAACTCAACAATTCTTAGCCACCCGATTTAAGAAGAAGAAATATCCCCTGATCTAACGATGGAGGGAATAAGTTGCAATATTCACCAAATCACCAATGTTTCATCATTATAAATAGAATATCAAATGAAGATAGAAGGGAGCTTTTCCGGAACTTCTCTCAAAGCCTTTTCATCCTCACGAGTCCCTCACAGGCATCACCTTTTTCTATTTTCTGCAAATATTTCGTCCCATGTTCTTTTGAATTTTTGAGTCTATAACTTCTATTCTCTGTTGTTTATCTTCTTCAACATGAATCTCAATAGTCTGTAATGGATTTCAAGTAGTTGAAGTTTGTGTGTATTTTCAGCAATGCCTTTAAGCATAAGCTAATTTTCTTTTGGAATGGATAATTCGTAAAACTATTAATCTCTGTAATCGAATTTAAGTTACTTAATCAAATGAATTTTTGATGTTTTGTGTTTTAATATCTTGTATTAATGAAAATTGAACAAATATGAGAGAGGAACTTGTTGGACAAGTGGCCTCAAACTCAAGAGGGGGGGTGAATTGAGTTTTAAAAATATTTCTAATAAAATGCCTCACTTTCTATATGAAACTTAATTTTCTTAAGATAAAGTAGTATGATAAAAGCAAAGCTTAGAAAATGAAGATTCACACAAAAGAATGGTATATAAAGAGGAGAAACAGATAAGCTTAAGTAATTAGAATAATGCTAATATAAAGAGATAGAGAGTTAGAGAGAATGCAAACACTGTTTATCCTGGTTCAGTCACTACCACCGTGACCTACGTCCAGCCCGTTCAACTTTCCACTAATTATCAAGCTTCAAGGGTGCTTGAAAAACCACTACAACCTTCAAGAAAATTAATTCTTGGAACCTTCACACTTCCACTCACTTACTTAGGTTATGAGCAACCTCTCACTAGGGTCTCACTACCCTTTACACACAAGAATAGATTGAGAGTGTTTGGAAAAGGATTTGTACTCTTGAAGTACAGATTATACAAATTGAAGCTTATAGGTATTGATCAATGACACAAGATTGAAGCTCAAAGGTGATTTATGATCAAGAAGATGAATAGTAAGCAAATGATATGAAATAAAGCAAGAATAATGATTAGAAAAGGTGTCCCATCAATGTGAATAGTGATCACTATTTATAGAGGCCCCCCATGACTCTTAAAACACTCTTTTTCGCAAAACTAGCCGTTTATAGCCGTTGGACTGCTTTCTGTCCAGTAAGTATTCGAATACTTTTCGTGTGGTATTCGAATACTTCATTTATAGCCGTTGGACTGCTTACTGTCCAGTAAGTATTCGAATACTTTGCAGAAAGTATTCGAATACTTTTCTGGTATTCGAATACTTCATTTAAAGTATTCGAATACTTTCTCTGAATATGCAGTTTTATGAGCCGTAAAGTATTCCTTTTGGTTTCAAATCACTTTTAATGTATTTCCTTGACTTGTATAAAATGTTTTGAGTGTCAAGGATCTTTTTCATAATAATCAATGCTTTTAAAATAATGGATAATGCATGCATGGGTTTAAATGTCCTTTGAGCTCATTTATGCATCATTAAACAATTTACCTTTACATTTTGGATTCTAAGTTCTCAGGAGTATGTTGTGATCAAGATCTTGAGTGATTCGCTCTTGTTGACTTGTTTGAATTGCTTCCTTTGACTTTTGATTGTTGTGAGTTGTGTTAACTCAAGTGTTGCTTCTATTGCTTGTTTGTAATCATCAAAACTCTTGTATGAGTTTACTTTTCATTTTAAGCGCATTGGTTTCACAATAGAGACATTGGTATCTTGATTCATTGGACATTTTTTAAAAGCCTAAATTGTCATGTCAAGTAACATGTCAAGTAAACACCTTATTTTGTTCAGAATATGAAAATGAATCATTTGAAATAATTTCCCCCTCATTCTTTGGCTCCTCTGCAACCTCGTCTATCTTTTGCCTCTTTGATCTCACTTGGTTCTCAACTTCATACTCACGCACCCTTTTTGCTACATAATTCTTTTTTTAAATAGGAATTTTAAAAAGTTACTAAGGAAGGTATAGAAACTAAGAAGCCATTGGAGAAGAACCCATATGAACAAAGGATCACCGAAACAAAATGATACCATTTGAGAGAGTGGAATTGCAGTTGTAGTTGCACCATCCTACAAGGGAATGAAAAAGAGTTTAGTTATAGTTATAGATAGTACAAGCGGCAATGAGAATTGAGAGAAAAGAATTCGGAAAACAAAGACATTGGTATCTGATTCGTTGGTCATTTTTGATTTTGATGAAAGAGATAGCATATCTGATTCATTGGTGATTTTTGATTTTGGTGAAAGAGATAGCAGAGGAGAGATGTTAGAAGTGAATTGGTTTGGTTAGACTAGGCCTCTATTTATAGTTGAAGTTTTGGGCTTAGATATGTGCTTCGTGCAATTATTTTCTTATTCTTCATTGATGTATCTGGCCCAACTATTGGCTTTATACACTATTATTTTATATTTATTTATGGATAGGATATTGTAACAACCAAATAATGTTACTACCATATCTTAACCGTTTTTTTCCGTCAATCAACAGTTATCATTTATTGTGAATTAATAATTAATTAATGAGTTTGATTTGAAATATGATAACCTTTGATTGGCGGAAATCAACGGTTAAGATGTGATCTAAACATTGTGCGTAACATTATTTGTGTGTCACAATATCCTATCCCTATATATATATTTATATATATATATATTTACTACTAATTTATAGTTTTTTATTATTATTATAAATTATATACATATTGATGTAACCTCATCTTATCACTGTCTCCATTTAATTAATAATTAATTAAATCTTGTGAAATTTCTTAGTATGGGTATAAAGGCGGCAAAACAGGAAGAGAGAACATTGGTCAATTTCAGGTTTCTTTCCAATGGAGGCAGCATCAACCATCTCTCGTCATTTATATTGTCCTCATTAGAGCTTCTGTCAGAATCAATCTCTGAGTTATACTCTCAACGGACACATGACTTGCAAAGTTAATAAAATAGCCCAAGAAAAAAAAAACTATTATTATACATATATTAGCATGAAATTGAAGGTTCTACTATGCATAAATCAAAAGCGTAAATAGTCATGTCAAGTAAACACCTTATTTTGTTCAGAATATGAAGAGGAATCATTTGAAATAATTTTTCCCTTATTCTTTGGCTCCTTAGCAACCTCGTCTATGTTTTGCCTCTTTGATATCACTTGGTTATCATCTTCATCCTCACACACCCTTTTTTCTACATAAATTTAATTTTTTTTTTAAATAGGAATTTTAAAAGGTTACTAAGGAAGAGTACAAAAACTAAGAAGCCATTGAAGAAGAACCCATATGAACAAAGGAACACCGAAACAAAACGATACCGTTTGAGAGAGGTGGAATTGCAGTTGCAGTTGCTCCATCCTACAAGGCAATGAAAAAGAGTTTAGTTATAGTTATAGTTAGTACAAGCGACAATGAGTATTGAGAGAAAAGAATTCGGAAAACAGAGACATTGGTATATGATTCGTTGGTCATTTTTGATTTTGGTGAAAGAGATAGCAGAGGAGAAATGTTAGAAGTGAATTGGTTTGGTTAGACTAGGCCTCTATTTATAGTTGAAGTTTTGGGCTTAGATATGTGTTTCGTGCAATTATTTCCTTATTCTTCATTGATGTATCTGGCT
The DNA here is from genome assembly GCA_032173675.1 of Gastrolobium villosum. Lineage (NCBI taxonomy): Eukaryota > Viridiplantae > Streptophyta > Magnoliopsida > Fabales > Fabaceae > Gastrolobium > Gastrolobium villosum. Next base: position 15,190 of record JAVKPL010013413.1, on the reverse strand, counting down.
CAGATATTGGCTTTATACACTATTATTTTATATTTATTTATGGAATAGGATATTGTAACAACCAAATAATGTTACTACCATATCTTAACCGTTGATTTCCGCCAATCAACGGTTATCATTTATTATGAATTAATAATTAATTAATTAGTTTGATTTGAAAAATGATAACAGTTAATTAATTAATGAGTTTTTTGAATTTCTAAATCAAGGTTAATAAAATTTCAAATTTTAAACTGCAAAAATAAGGAAGAAATATTTTAATCAAATATTATTTTTATATATTCAAACCGTAGGTTGGGTTATTTCGAGTAATTAGAAAATATTTTAAATTTTTTAAAAATTGTAAAATTTTGAATAACATTGAATTAAGGTTAAAAAAGTTCCAAATTTTAAAATTTTAAATATTACGAAATTTGTAGGTTGGGATTTTGTTGATTAGTACGAAATTTGTTTTTTTTTAAAAAACAAAAGTAAATTTTTGAATACCTTAGTTATGTTTGTTGAAAATGTAGAGAATGAAAAGGGTTTAGGGAATATCAAAAAGGGTGTTAGTAAAAAATCAAACTTTAAAATTTAAAATTTAAAAAATCAGAACAGAAAGTTTGAATTCCATTTATTTTCTTTTTTTTATATTTAAATTTAAATTGTAGGGTTAGATGTTTTTAGTATTTAAAATTACGTTTTTTATGGAAAAAAAATATAATTTTGTTGAATTCCACTTAATTAAGGTAAATAAAAACTCAAATTTTAAACTACAAAAATAAGGAATAAATATTTTAATCAAATTTATTATTTTTATACATTCAAACCGTAGGTTGGGTTATTAAAAAATACTTAAATGGGAATTGTCAGTTACTGTGTTTCATTGGGATTTGATGTTATTCTATGTTTTGAAATTCATAATTGCATCATATATTATTGTTTATGAGGACAAGTCCGATGATGGTGGAAATCAAACGGTTATAAGTAATTAGTATATATATATATATATATATATATATATATATATATATATATAGATAGAGAGGTAAAGTGCAAGGATTAAAATAATGTGTACCAAAATTAATGACTTTCACCAAAGTTGGATCGTTTTTTCTGAAATGAGTAAAGTGCAAGGATTGACTTCATTAATTGCTTTCATCAAGTCATTATTAACTGTATTCAAACGTTCATCACTAATCAATTATATTCATGAGGGGATTTTATTATCATTAATCAATTTTGTTTTCAATGCATAAATTAATGATATTATTAATAGGCTTAACAATTACCAATGCAAAAATAGTGGGATATTAATGTAGCTGTTTGCCTCTAAACAATATTAAACTCTTTTCCCACCTATATCATATTTAAAATTTGAATTTTGAAAAAGTAGTGGGATATTAATAGGGTTAACAATTACCCATGCAAAAAAAAAATAGGTATAATAATAAATAACATTAATAGTCTTAACCGATTTCAATGTATCAAGAAGTGGAAGAATTAAAATTTCAAATTTAGAAACTTATTAAATAGTAAACATTTTAAAGTGATTTCATTGTTATTTTAGTTTTTCTTGAACGTAGCGAAATTAATAGACTCAACATTTTCCAACGCAGAAAGTATTGTAATTTTATATTAGTAATGAATGATGAACTATTTTTCCAGAAATCAAGTTCAAATCTCAAAATTCAAATTTGAAAAGTGAAATATTTTGTAATGAATGCTGAACTCTTTTTCCATCTATCAAATTAAAAAATTCAAATTTAAAATGTTTCAAAAAGTGGAAAAAAAATTAAAGTGGTTTGTGGTGTGAACACAAAGTGGATATTGAAGTAGAGAGCGACACGTCAGCAAACTTGTCAAAGAATGATTTTCCTTTGGTATAGAGATAGATATGCATTTCTTATTTTTTTTATTTAAATTTCGAATTTAAATCATTAGAACAACATTTGTTAGGAATAAGACAAAAAAATGGCCACATAGTCTCATTCTTTTAACACAAAGAAAACGCAAACCATTTTAAATACACAATTGCAAAAAAATAAAAAAATAAAAAATATACTATTATGTGTTTGGTTATTTTATTTATGCCCAACCAGCAACTCAATTATACAACATATACTCATGCGTCATGACATATCACACTACACATACACCAAATTAATGATAATAATATCTCCATTTATCAACATGTCTATTCAAAAGAATAACGAAATTCGGAACAATTTTAAGGTGCAATGAGTAGACCTAATATTACAAATAAACAATGAAGCTTTTAATTATTTGGTTTTTTTGCTGCAGAAACACTCACAGAGAAACTATTGGAAAATGAGATAGATATTTCATAGTTCAAAAAGTAGGTTCCTAATCACCCCTTTATTATAATAAGCCTCGGGTTCATGGTGTTGGAACATCTTCTTGGTTGATTCCACCTTAGAGTCACCAATAGTACCCTCTCTCTTGGCTTCCTTGGCTTTCTCCTCTGCAACTCTCTGGAATTCTTCAGCTATGGAAGGTGCTCTCTCTGTCGTCAAACTGCTACGGTTTCCATTGCCTGCTTCCCTACAAAACAATGTTCTCAAAAATAAGCCATAGCAATTTTGTCATCAATAATGCGACAAAAAAAAAATCACAAACCCTATTGATTTGATGCAACCATAAATAAATTGAACCTTTCACATCACAGCAATAGATTCTCCCTCGGCTGAATACGTAAATAACAGTTCACCGCAACACAAACATTCTGCCCTACAAAACGAAGAAATTAGAATCAGTATAAAAAAACGAAATCGAATTGCCAGCTTTTGCTAAAAAAGAAACCAAAAATTAAACCAATAAAACAAACTATTGGGTGAAAGAAGTGGTTCATATTCTAAATTCACTTGTTCTTCAACATTGAAGAAGCTCCAAAAGATAACCCTCCAAAAAATACATCATCGGAACCACGTTTGTTCATCAAGAAACCGAAAATAATACCAATAGAACAACCCCTACACACCAACGCAAAAAAAAAAAAAAAAAACCCCCAACCAACCCAAACAAAAAAAGAAACAACACTTACCCATTTATACAAACACCTAATGCCTTATTTGAGAAGCTCCATTAAATGGAATAAATGTCTTTATTGAAAACAACAAAATGAATAGGTCCAAGACAGAAGTTAGTGGGGTCTTGTTCAAAATCTGAACCATAATAAAAGCTGCACTCTTTTCACAAAAATGAATTAATAACAAATTTAATTTTAAATAATTCGAAATTAATAACAATTTTTATTTTTATTTAATTTAAAATATTTCAAAAAGTTTCTATAAGAGGAAAAAATTTAAAATGAAGGAGTGTGAACACAAACCTGAGATTGCATGAGAAGATGACACGTCAGCAAAGTTTCCAACAAATGGTTTTGTCTTAGAATATATATAGATATCAAACAAATTGTCAAGACTTATTGCTACTAGAGATGTAAATGAGTCGCTCAGCCTAACAGGAGTTGAGTTTATACTTCGACCTATTACATATAGCTAAATAGAACAAACTCCACAAAAAAAAAAAAAAAAAAACCTATTTAGGAAAAGGTCATAGACTTTCTTTTGTATGCTTAACCTATAAACTTACAAGTCAGCCTATATATTACTTATTTTAAATAAAATAAATAATTTTTTATTTTAATAATTTTGAATAATAAAATAATATTATTTTAATTGTGTTTATTAATTATTGAAAATTTAATAGACTTAAACTGGTTAATAGACATAGGTTAAATTTCTTCTTTTTTAATATACGTCACACTAGCTAGACTCCTAGTTTTAACCTATTCAAGATTAAATAATCAAACCAGACATATTAATTTTAATATAGGTCAGACTAGCTAGACTCATAATTTCACAAAGAATTTATAAGATTACTCTTTCATATAAACATATTTGAAAAAGTCCTAGAATATTTTTAAACGTATTTCCAACCATTTTAAAAGGTTGAGAATCGATTCCCTGTTATAAGGAATCGATTCCCACTCATCTGAAAGGTTGGGAATCGATTCCCACTCATAGGGAATTGATTCCTTCTGCACCAGAGGACGAAAATAACGGTCATAAACGGCTAGTTTTGCGAAAATGAGTGTGCAAATGGTCATGGGGGTCTCTATAAATAGTGACCACTGATCCCCTTGATGGGACACACCTCTTGATCATAATCCTTGCTTTATTTCACATCATTTGCTTACTTTCTATCATCTTGAACATAAAACTTTCTTGAGCTTTATTCTTGTGAGAGTATCAAAACCCATAGTTCTTCAACTTGTATTATTTGTACTTTGAGAGTACTTAGCTATTGCTTAAACACCTCCATTGGATTTCTTGAATAGTTAGAGGAGTGAACTCTATACTAGAAAGGTCACCAAATTTCTAAGAAAATTAGGAGTGAAAATTAGTGAGGCATCAAGAGCCCGAAGTCTTGAAAGGTTTGTCAAGCTCCCTCAAGCTTGATAGTTAGTGAAAAGAATTGATCAAGCGGCTTCAGTCTGGACGTAGGTCACGGTGGTGGTGACCGAACCAGGATACATCTAGTTTGCAATTTCTCTAACATTTACCTCTTTATTTTATTATTGAAATTGCATCTTTAGATTGTCTTTATCCACTCGCTTGCTTACTTGGTTAATCTCTACACTTGTTCTCACACTTATATTTTTCCTTATTAAATCACTTTATTGAAGAAATAGTCTTTAAAATATCAAAGGAGGCACTTTGCGAAAAGATTTTGTAAAACTCAATTCACCCCCCCTCTTGAGTATTGAAGCCACTTGTCCAACATCCAGTTCCACTTCTCATCTTCATGAAAATAAACATCTGAGTGGATCAACTGCAGCTTATTGGAGGCTCTCCAACTTGACTTAGGAAATGGGTTTCTGTTTTGTTTGCCAAATTGAAAGGCATTATTAAAATTTGGAAAATAATCTGCAAAGGTTGGTAAATCATTTGACAGCTCCTTCTTCTTCATCAACAACATATTTGAGATGTGACAATGGCCTAGTCTCTTGTGTCAAGTCTCAGTCACATTCTCCTATGTGGAAACAGCATCTTGTTCCTCCTTGATTGGTTTAAATGAGAAACTCTTGTCTCTCATTTTTGCTTTGATGATTTCCTTTCCATTCTCATCTTGAATGAGACAAACTCTATTTTCGAAAAGCACTTTGAATCCTTTTTCAATCAATTGGCCAACACTCAACAAATTTTGTTGAATTTTGGGCACAAAAAGGACATCAGGAATAAACTTTGTACCTGAGCAACTTGTTATTGCAACAGTCCCCTTTCCTTTGACTGAAATATAATCACCATTGCCTATTCTGACTTTGGTGATATTGGTTGGCTTTAAATTTTTGAAAAGCTCCATGTCATTGGTCACATGATTTGTGCAGCCACTGTCAATCAGCCAACTCTCACTCTCTTCGCTGCTTGCAAAACACGTTGCCACAAAGAGTTGATCCTCCTCCTCCTCCTCTTGATCAGCAACCTTAGCTTCTTCCTCTTGCTGTTGATTTTTGCTCTTGCATATGACTGCTTCAAGCCCCATTTGATTGCACTTGATGCATTTAACATCAGGTCTCTGCCAACATCTGAATGGAGGGTGACCCATTTTGCCACAATGCTGACAAGGTGGGTAACTTTTCTTTTCACCCTTTCCTTTGTTGTAATTAGTTTGTTGGCTCTTGGCTAGAAGAGCACCTTCAACAACATGATCTTCCCTCATCAATCTTCGCTGCTCTTGGGCTTGGAGAGCATGTAGCACTTCTGCAAAAGTAATTTTAGACAGATCTTTTGTGTTCTCCAACGAAGCATCTAGTATCCCAAGGTTCTTTACATCGTATCAGAGCCTCGTCGTCCCCCACTTTCTCTTGTGGACTCTCTTAGCACAGGTAGGTTGGGCCTGTTGCATCATCCACTCATCAAGCCCAATGGGCTCTTGTGTGAGGGGGCGTGTTGAGAATGTGGAGTTTATAAGGCCTTGGGCACTCCCACCCTTGGAGCTAGCTTTTGGGGTGGTGTATCCCAAGGTTCTTTACATGGAGTATCCCAAGATTTTTTGACCTCTCTGGCACTGTTACCAGAATTTTCTCAACAATTCTGGAATTTGCAAATTACCGCCCAGTAATTTTATCTTGTTGGCAATGCCCAACAATGTGTCCGAGTATTCCTTGATTGTGTCAGACTCTTTCATCCTTTGAATCTCAAATTCCCTCATTAAGTTAAGCACCTGCATACTTCGAATTCTTTCATCGCCAGCATATTCCGCCTTTAGATAGTCCCAAATTATTTTTTCCGATTTGAGAGTCATGACCCTTGTAAAGATGGTTGTAGAGATACCAGCTAAAAGGCATGATTTTGCCTTTGCTTTTCGGGATTTTTTCTCCTTATGATTCTTGATCTGGGCCATGGTGGGATTGTCCGACAGAGGAAGGATTTCATAATCCTCTTCTACAGCTTCCCAAAGATCCAAAGCCGCTAGGTAAGCCTCCATTTTGACGGCCCAAAGATCATAGTTATCCCCATTGAAAAAACAGAAGTGCTGCTTGGGAAAAACTTGTTTCAGAATCCATTGTACAGGTCCCGTAAGAAAAGGGCTCTGATACCAATTGTTGGTTTTGGAGATGAAAAATATAATTGAGAAATGAAGTACTACCGTTATTGATGCATAACAATACAACTTATAAAGAAAAATAATAAAAAAAACTGCTCACGACTACCTAACTTCTTATCAATAGAAAAGAAAATTGCTCATAACTACCCATTAAAACATAAAAGTAACTGCTCACTACTTAACAACTCATTAAAACAGAAATAAAAACTAACTCGTAAATAATTAAAAATATTGCAGTTTCTAAAACATGATTTCTAACGGTTTAACTCCACAAATTACAAATTTATGATACCATGATAATTTTACAATCTCATCCACATCCTAAAACTAAAACAACCCTCCTAGGTCTTTCGATGGTCAAAAAATTTGCCCGACTAGATCAAATTCAATCACCTTCTCCCATAATTCACTCTAAAAAAAAAAATTCAATTTCGTAATTATCCAATTTCTTAAAACTGTACAATAATCATATACGATTTTATCTTTTAATTAGGCATATAAAACAATTTTTTAGTACAAAAAGAAGTCAATTGAACTTCAGATCTCAGCAGTACAGTATTAAGTTCACAAAGGCTGTAAATGAACAAAAGTTAGGACTCAGGTTTAGTGGGGTGCGCCAGGCCCGTGCTATAGTGCAACGCATGGGCGACGCGTGAGAGGCCCAGCAGCAAGCTACTGTAATGGACTCTCCCCCTCAAGAAATAAATTTAATATCATGTGGACCGATGGTCCACCTATCAGATATTAAACTGATAAGAACAGATACTACACTTGATCTTAGCCAAAAGGCCGAGAAAGGTATGCTTTGAACGGAGGCTAGCTACGGGCTTTATAGCTGTTACGTGCTCTCCTACTTTTTACGCTGGCCGAGGTGAGACCCTTATACAACCAAATTGTTCAAAGAGGTATACCCTTTATCCACGGCTATATCGCGAATGCTATATTGTCGTATGATAGAGTTATGAACTTCCAATCAACAAGGCCAAAATTTCAATCAATAATTGCAAATAAAGATTGAAAAATATCCAGGTCTCACCAAGTGGAAAGCATAGATATGTCGAGAACGCACCGCTAACTTAAAGTGTTGTGTTGAACAGTGTTACAAGAACTGAAGAAAAACCAGAAAACATTGTTTGCAATCTCCTTAGCTTCATATTCTGCAAAGGCAAAACCTTTTGATTCCTTCTATCTAGGAATGTGCAAGTCTAACACTCATCCTGGTTGAATTAATATATCATACAACACCATGTCTGAGTCATATAGAAGTAACCAAATCAGCACCCAAATGTATATGCCCTTTTTATATAAACTGAGTACTGAAAGATAATCCAAAAGATTTTACTTAAAAAATGGCATTTGTCCAACTAATACGTGCTTCAATCAACCATGACTGCTAAGACTGAAATTCTAAAAATACGTGAAGATAAATGCATGCTTGAATAGAAAAAGTACAAAAGCATGGCTTTAGGATGTCGACGACTCGACTCCTTCAAAGAAAGCATATTTATATCAAAGAATCATTTCCATGAACAATCTCTTTCACTCAAGCAAACATAGCGAAAGGGGGATCTGATACATTGGACTATGTTTGCTTGAGTGAAAGAGATTGTTCATGGAAATGATTCTTTGATATAAATATGCTTTCTTTGAAGGAGTCGACATCCTAAAGCCATGCTTTTGTACTTTTTCTATTCAAGCATGCATTTATCTTCGCATATTTTTAGAATTTCAGTCTTAGCAGTCATGGTTGATTGAAGCACGTATTAGTTGGACAAATGCCATTTTTTAAGTAAAATCAAGAAAATAAGTGTGAAAAGAAACTTTTGAAATTTGAGAAAAAAAAAAAAAAGAGTTTTTAATAAATTTTATCATAACATTTGAGATCCCATAGACGATCAAACGAGATATTAACCAGGATCATGACAGAATGAACAGTGAAGATGATCCCAGCATTCATTGAAGCACTCTAAATGGGAAATATTTAATATGCTTCAGGACCATTGAATCTTTTGGTGTTTCCTCTCACAACATTAATTTTCTCTTTTCTTTTTTATCCCTATTAGTTTCTCACTTTTCCAATTTTACCCTCCTATTTACATTAAGGAAGAGTGAAGATGATCCCAGCATTCATTGAAAATATCCTGGACATTTTCTTTTTAAATAATGGATAATCATGTCCTAAATAATGGATGTTCACTTTAAATAACTCATTTTAAATAACCTCCTCTAAATGATGGATAATCATACAACCAATGTAAATGACCGCAGAAATGATGGCAGGAGCCATCCAATAAACAAATGTCCTATCGACTTTCTAGAACTGTGCCATTGACATGACCTTTTTACTACGGAGGGAATTAACCAAGCTCTTGAAATTATCTTTTTATGATTTTACAGTATTTAGGATCTCTCTGAAGCAGTACGATAAATTACTATCCTCCTTGAAAACTAAAAAAAATACGGCCTTTGGGGCAAAGACTCAATAACCTTGTTGAGAATCCGACACCCCGTTATGGTAAGGAACATAAAGATAGTTCACAAAAGAATAGATTATTAAAGCAGAAACCATTAGACAAAGTGTATATATAAAGGGTTTTATTAGTCTCATTTAACATAAGATAGTTTATCTTATGTTATAGAAAGAAAATAGGTGGGTCCCACCTCAGATGCATGGACAAGCATTTTTTTTTAAATTTGCGTGTCGGACATGTGTCCGACGCGGACACGCTCGGACACGCGTCCGACACGCAATCAATATTTGGGGACACGCGGTCGACTCTCCGACATGTTCCGACACGTGGTCAATATTTGGGGACACGCAGTCAACATTTGGGGACACGCTTGGACACGTTTTTTTTTTGTTTTTTTAATCTTAATTTTATTTTGTTAACTAAATATAAAAGAAATAATTTATAAATTAATTTTTTTCTATTATGAAATTTGATATTAAAAATTAACAAAGTACGAAAAATTATTTATACTTATATTTATGTTATGAAATTTAAATATTTGATTGGTTATATGACTTATCATGGACTCTTATATGTATTAAATAAAAATTATATTATATATATTAAAAATTTTATTTAATATCAAAACGTGTCCCAAAGTGTCGAAATATGACATTTTTTAGAATTAACGTGTCGGCGTGTCGTGTCGTGTCCCGTGTCCGTGTTCGTGCATCATAGGGTCCCACCATTACAAGAAAAAAGAGAAAAAGAAAAAAGGTGGGGTACAGAAATAGAAGTGAGAGAAAATAAGAAATGATATCTTATGTAAAAGGAGAGTAATATTTCCCACATATAAATGCATAGATTGTTGTGAATCCCCTACATTGGTTTTGGTGGACGACAAATTACTTTTGGGTGGACGAAAAATTATTTTTTATCAAATAATCATGATTTATGGAAATTTGATAGAAAAGTAATATTTTTGGAAATTTTATAAATAAATTATTTGGTAGATTAAAATATTTTCAAAAATATTGGATTAATTTTTTTGATATTATATTTGGTTATTTTTGTCTGAGAAATTAATCAATATTTGTTCATTATCTGATGTTCCTGAAATACCACCCTTTGATGGTATTTTGATTTAGAAAATACAGACAAAATGAAATTCCACAAAATTAACTTTCTAGGAAAAAAAACTTCTAACATGCTACCGAATATGAAATTCAAATCTTTCAGCATTCATCAGTTTTCAATATAGTTTGGGGCTAGGCCCTCCATTCTTACCAAAAAAAAAAATATGAAATTCCAACAATCAATCATTTCACAAATCAAACAAACTTTCTTTTCCAACTTTTTTTTAGTATTGTCTTTTTTTTTTCAATTTAAGAAAAATAGTTAAATTAATACTTTATGCATTAATTCTCGAGGGAACAATTTTTACTTATCACTTTTATTACTTGAAATGAATGGTATACTTGCCGAATTAACAACAACCACCACGCAACCACAACTATCACCAACCACCGCTACCATCGCTACAACCATTGTTGTCACCACCACCACCATGCAACCACAACAACCACTATCACACAATCTTCACTGCCACCACTACCACCACCACCATCATCGCAACTATTGCCGTCACCACCACCTCTATGCCATTATCACTACCACCACCATTGCCACAGTGACTGCCATTACCAATGTCGCCGCTGCCGCGCTAAGAAAATTGATGATCCAAATTTTTTTATATTTAATATGAATTATTTTTTGTTATATTATTTGTTGTGTTATCAAATGTAATTCTCATTCTCAGAATAAATACCAACAATTAACAAAAAGATAACAGTAAAATTAATAACAACAAAAATAAAATCTAAAAATTAAACTAAGAGCATCATTTATCAAAGCAGTGTATAACAAAAATCAAAATGACAAGAAGAATAAATAAAACAAAAGAAAAAAAAAACTAAGCTACCAATAGAAGAAATATAGAGAACTGAAGGATATATGCTAACAGAAAGAAAGAAGGAAAATAAGCTAAACTAACAGAAATATTAAAATAACCAAAAAATGAAAATAATTAAAGCTAATTCAGAACAGCAATCACAAGAAAAAATATGACAATGTATGCCTTCGATCCCCGGCAACGGCGCCAAAAACTTGTTGGCCTTGCTAACGTTTATGCATGTAGCGCGCAAGTATACGCGACAACAAGTAATATAGAGCCTATTTAAAACCCTAGTTATCGTTTCCACAAAAATCTTTGTGTTTTTGAGTTGACTAAAATTCACAATTGCTAAACTGAAGACAAATAAAAATTATCCACAAGAGGAAAAAAGAAGAAGGAAAAATAACATAAATGTAATGTATAGACTTCTTTTTGAACTTTTCTAAGTTACTTGTGAATTGTTGATTTGTGTGTAAAGAAATGAAAGATACAAAAGTAACTTCAATCTAAAATTTCTTGTTGTCTTACTGGACTATTCTATATGTTGTTCAATTGAAATGCAGTAAAGAAAAAATTCTTATAGGGTCAAAATTAGAGACAACAAGAGATAAGAATGGGTAAAAATATTTAAAAAACCGATTCAAATCGTGGTGATCGAATAGAAAAATCGATTAACGAATAAACCGAAAACTAAAAAAAAAACCCAAATTTTAATTGGATTGGATTGATTTTCGGATTGACTAATGACAACTGATCCAATATATTAATTCTCTTCTACCTACTTGGACTTTTCCTCAATCATGGTCTAAAAATTTCTAAACTCAATACTCGTTAGCCCATCAACTAAACTCAAAAAAAAGTCTACATCTCATCAACAAAATTTCATCTGAGTAAAGCTTCATATCTTATTGTCCAAAAAAAAAATATTATCGTTTACTGATGCTTTTGTATTTCAAGACAAAAATTACAAAGTCATATATACAAAATGTTATTTGCATAACAATCATGAAACAAATTTTAGGATTTTCAAAAAACCGAAAACAGATCCAATCCAAATCGAGAAAAATTGGATTGGATTGGATTTGAAAAAAAAAATCCAAATGAAATTGATGATTACATGATTAAATCGAATGGATTGGATCAAATAATTTTTGCTTCCCAAACCGATCAAATCTAGACCGCAAACACCGCAGCACAATCATTATATATATTTAATGCTAGAGTAGTCAAAAATATAAAAAATATATAATCTATTAAAATAAAATTGTTTTAACCGTAACTAATTATAAACATACAGAAATACAAAAAAGAACAATATTTACAAGGAAAATTTTACATGAGATTCATCTCTCATGTTACACTCAATAAAAAGACGTGCATTTCTTTTTTTTTTCTTTTTTCCTTTTTAAAAAATTGGTGGACCTCACTTTATTTATCTCACTACATAAAATAACTTCTCTCATACTACATGAGAGAAGTAAAACCCTATTTACAATCCGCAAAATTATTTTCAAAGAAGGGCAACAACATTCTTCATCACAAAGAAAACACATTCAATAATATCTCACAATCAATAATAGTTGTATAGATAATTTTTTTTGTTCTGTGCAATTACATCTCAAGGCATTTGCACTTGCAACCAATAGGAAGACTTTGCCGCTTCGTTCATTTACCGGGAATAATTTAAGGGATACCCAAAATCTTGTCATTTCATCATATAAATATCAATATTCTAAACACAAGATGATCAATATACTTAAACTATTTTGTACAAAATTTGAATTGAGAATCAATAGGATGATAGTATTCTCCTTACATCTCAAATCACCTGCACCTATAATCAATAGAAGACTTTGCCGCCCCATCCATTTAATCGGAATAATCGAGGGATCCCCAAAAACTTGTCATCTCCTCGTATAAATATCAATATCCTAAACACAAGATGATCATATTCTCCTGTATACTTAAACGTACATATACAAAAATTTGACTTGAGAATCATAGTATCTTTCGGGTACACCAGTAACTTTATGCCTAAAAGATCTTTAGACCAATCAAATCTAAAATCCAAATTCGAATAAAAAATAGATTTAAGCTAATATTTGAAAAAAAATCAGATAATTGTACTTTAATTGAGTGTAAACTATTAAACTAATAATCTACCTGTCTTTGACACGCATCAAACATAACAAAAATGGTAACACACCACATATAATAAAAATGGTTAAAGACGTATGTTCAAATTATAATATCACATGCATGTGCAGTTAAAAAATCTAAACATGTAGCTTCTAAGGGATGGTATCGGCAAGCTTTGGAGCAAACTGATGTTTGTATTTAATAACGATAGGAAAAGGTTGATTTGGAAGTAAAGTAGGTAAGAAACTTCAAGTTAGGTTACTATTGCCGTACTGGAAGAACATGAGGCAAAGTCTCATGGGTAGAGACCGATAGAGTCTGCAACTTGTAATCAGCTGAAATGAACCAAGCATTTTCCTCCATTGAAATTTTTTTAATTAGCTTCAGCAAAACTTGCTCCAATTCTTCTCCTTCACTCCACTCATGGATTTCAGCTTTAATAAGCAATGGTTCTTTGCATATCAAGTCCCATACGGGGAAGTTCTTCCTTGGCATCACAAAATCTTTGTCTTTAAACCTCAAGCTTGGACAGTAGTCCCCAACACCGTCCCCAAGATAGATGAACCTCTTGTTTGCAAAACGAGATATTGAGTTTTGAATCCTTTCTATGATTAGACCCTGTTAATAGAAAAATCAGAATTAGTCACAAAATGTCAAAATCAAGAAGTTTCTCAATCACGTCAGAAAACTTCAATTTATTTTTAATTAGATCAATTAACCATCACTGGTAACAATGATATCAAATGGATTAATATCTAGAGTCATTGGTCCTCAACATCGTTCAAAATCTTGTAAAATTGTTATTTCCAAGATAATATCAAATCCAGGGGCTCAAATCAGAGAACCAAAGATAAGTGATAGTTAACATCTTATCGAAAGCAATAGTTCTAGAAACTTGTGTTGTTTTATATCATATAGTTATTAGATTTGAGTCTATCTAAAAAATCATCATTTAGAGGTAAATTTTTCTTACTGGTTTTTAGGAATAAAGGATAACTTTTTTTATCGAAAAAACCTTTTTAATAGTAAAGGATGTATGAAAGGTATGGGACAGATACACACCTTGCACATGTTTGGAGGGCACAGACCGCACCTGTGAGGAGAGTTGTTTAAGTCATGGTAAGGCAACACTATTAATCTTCCCTCTTCATTAACATAACCTGGGTTAGTGTTAATCTCTGAGAAGCACTCCCTTATTCCTAAGTGCTTCAAAATTGTCTCGATAAAGAAAGTATTTGCATCGCTTACAATCCTCAAATCACACCTACAAATTATAAATGCTACCATAAGTTTCTTCCTCCCCGAATATTTGTTAGAAAATAAAATACTAGACTCTGTCTATACATGAGTGAAAAAAAAAAAAGAAAAAAAAAAGGGAAAGAGATACATATATACCCCAAAGCTTTGGCTGCTTTAATGGCAGAGATTATTCTGGGGTGTATTGGAATCCTCTGCAGAACTTGTACAATGTCCTCAATTGTTTTTCCATGTGAATGAAGCTCCATCATCATCCTATCCTATAAAGCCAAAACCAAAAAACAAAAGCCTCAGTTATTTACATCATAAACAACGTAGATTATAGAGAAAGAAACATATACTCTTGAAAAAGAACAGAGCATAGGACTGCCCCATGATTAGAAACACAAAATGGGAGCAAATCAAAAACTTACCATGAGAGTGTTCCAAGGCATGGTGGGAAGGAGCTCATTGAACAAATCATTCAAACCCAATTCGTCAACAACCCAATTGTCACTGTCACAGTCGATGATGGTCTTGTCGAAGTCGAAAACTACCACAATTCCAGCCATTATGGTAACAAAGGGAATGCACAAAATCACAATAACTCAGAAGAAAGAATCTGTTTCCCAAGAATTAGATTCCTGTTGGGTCTCTCGTACTGCTCTCAAAATCGTGTCTTGCCTTGGGTTTCTCCGAAGGGTATTTATAGTGAACGTGGAGCTAAAGTAAAGGAATATTTTGTTATAAAAAAAGGAATATTTTGTTAGTTTCTATTTGTGATTTTTGTATCTAACAA